>JAGVVM010001118.1:0-18913 GCA_019149425.1 Psidium friedrichsthalianum | reverse complement strand
TTAACTCAGGAAAGGGATTAAGTTCATGTGTCAGATCAATGTGAGCGTAGTTTCCAAGAGTTAAAGAGGCGACTGGTGAAGCTCCTATATTGACCTTACCTTCAGGAACTGGTGGCTTCACTATCTATTGTGACGCATCTAAGAAGGTCTAGGTGTGTTCTTATGCAGGATGGTAAAGTGGTGGCATATGCCTCGAGACAGTTGAAAGTACATGAGAAAAATTATCCCACTCATGATCTGGAGTTAGCAGCGGTTGTGTTTGCCTTGAAAATATGGCGACACTATTTGTATGGTGAAAAATGTGAAATATTTACTGATCACAAAAAGTTTGAAGTATATCTTACTCAGAAAGAATTGAACATGAGGCAGAGAAGATGGCTTAGAACTCTTAAAAGATTATGACTTGTCTATCAACTATCATCCGGGTAAGGCAAATGTAGTAGCGGATGCTTGAGTCGTAAATCTTCTGGAAACATGGCAGGATTGCTCACTTCTCAGTATCCTATTCTCGAGGATATGAGAAACTAGAATTGGAGTATTGGTGCATCAGCTAGGTGCTCGATTAGCTAATCTTCGAGTGCAGCCATAATGATTGATAGAATTAAGATAAACAAATGATGATTCTCAGCTGGAAAGATTAGAGAAGGTATAGAAGCCGGGAAACAACCAGATTTTAATATCCATGTGGATGGATCATTAAGGTTTCGTGGTCGGCTATGTGTTCCCGATGATGCAGGATTGAAAAGGAGTTATTGCAGGAAGCTCACACTACTAATACTCGATTCATCCAGGAAGCACCAAGATGTACAGGGATTTGAGATGAAATTTTGGTGGATCAACATGAAGAAGGACATTGTGAAGTGTTGATCAATGTCTGGTTTGTCAGCAAGTGAAGATTGAGCATCAGAAGCCAGGTGGACAGCTGCACCCACTTGAGATACCTAAATGGAAGTGGGAGCATATTACTATGGATTTCATCGTGGGTTTACCGAGGACATCAAGTAGTAAAAATGCTATATGGGTGATTGTCGATCGGTTGACTAAGTCTGCTCACTTTTTGTCATATCGATTCGGCTCTCACTTGAAGACATGGCAAAACGGTACGTTAATGAGATAGTAAAGCTTCATGGGTTCCGGTGAGCATTGTTTCTGATAGGGATCCACGGTTTGTGTCCAACTTTTGGAAGAGTTTCAAAAAGCATTAGGTACTAGACTCAACTTCAGCACGCATTTCATCCACAAACAGATGGCCAATCAGAGAGAACTATTCAGACTTTAGAGGATATGCTGAGAGCATGTACTATTGATTTTGGCGGCGCTTGGGATGAGCACCTACATTTGGCGGAATTCTCATATAATAATAGCTATCATTCTAGCATTAAGATGGCTCCTTTGAAGCTTTATATGGTCGAAAATGCAGGACACCAGTTTGTTGGGATGATGTGGGTGAGAAAAGGCTAACTGGTCCTGATTTATACAGGAATCAGAAGAGAAAGTCAGGCTTGTTCGAGAGCGTTAAAAATAGCACAAAGCCGCCAGAAAAGTTACGCCGATCTCAAACGGCGTAAGTTAGAATTCGATGTGGGCGATCATGTATTTCTGAAGGTTTCTCCTACGAGAGGTGTTATGAGATTTGGCACGCGTGGCAAGTTGAGTCCGAGATACGTTGGACCATTTTTGATATTGGAGAGGATTGGCGAGGTTGCTTACAGATTAGCATTGCACCGGCGTTATCTGGAGTACATGACGTGTTCCATGTATCTTATTACGAAAATATGTGCCAAGTCAAGATCATATATTGGATTATACTCCTTTGAGGTTAAGAGAAGACTTAACGTACGAAGAACAACCTCTACGTATTGTGGACAAAAAGGATCAAGTGTTACGGCGTCGTACGATCCCTTATGTGAAGATTCAATGAAAAAACCACACGGAAAGGGAGGCTACTTGGGAGCTCGAGGAGGAAGCGAGGCGCAAATATTCTCACTATTTGAAAGTTGAGGTAAGTTCAGTTACCTAAATTTCGAGGACGAAATTTTTTTAAGGAGGGTAGAATGTAATGCTCATTTTTTTTATAGGCCAAAATTATTGACTAGTCAATGGTGGTAAAAAAAAAAAATAAAATGAAGAGTTGAAAAGTCAGCAAAAATAAAAAAAAAAATGGGGTAACTTTCCCTTCTTCTTCTTTTCACAAGACATACGTGAAGAAGAAAGAAAGAAAGGAGAAGAGGAAGAGAGAAGAGGGAGGAAAGAGGAAGAAGGGTTCAAGTCACGTGTCTCGCCAAACGATTTCAACGCCGTTTAACAACGTTCAGTAAGTTCTCGCATCCCTCGTTCCTCATATTGAAGTAATTTTGGGAGTAGGGGTTAGTTTCGAACCTAGATCGAGTTCAAGTTGCTGGGTTCATTTGAGGAGTTTTTATGCTATGTTTTTACATGGAGATGAAGATTTAGGACGTTGTGAAGCCGTGGGATTTGACGGATCTCAATTTGGACTTATACTTTGCCCGAAACAAAATTTTAAGTTCTGGTTGCTACAGTACCCGCGCGAACAGAATGTTTCAAGAGCCAATATCTTCAGTTTTCGTTCATGTTTGAGGTCGACCATGTTAGGACTTTTGTAGTACGTTGAATAAGCTTCGTTTTGACTATAAGATGACTTGAAACGGAGTTCGGTGGAGTGAGTTATGACCTTTTTACTCATGAAGCGCGAGCTGTTCTGTTTCCCACTATATGCGCACGAACAGCATACTTCAAGAGCTGATATCTTCATTTTTCGGTTGTTGTTTGAGGTTGACTATGTTAGGACTTTTGTAGTACATCGAATAAGCTTCGCTTGGACTATAAGATGGCTTGAAACGGAGTTCGGTGGAGTGAGTTATGGCCTTTTCCGTTCTGCCACTCGAGCTGTCCACTGTAGACAGCAAAGGAAATCTGCTATAGACAAGCTTCCGTTGACGCCACGATCGTCGTTATATCGTTAAATAGGTGTAAATTAGTTGAGTCGTCCATTAGAGTGTCATATTATGGTTTTTGATCCATTTTCCGTACTTTTGAATAGGAAATCGGACGCGTCGGCTCGAGTAACAGTTGTATTTATTTTGCCGTTATCTGGTGAGTGATACTATTTCTTCTTTGACTTGTGTAAACTCATGTTTTTCTGAAAAGGTATAATATGAGTTTCTAATGTGATTTGTTCTTTTGAAAGGAAAGAAAAGCGGTGTTTAGAGCATTTTTGTTGCATAAACAGGATCGAACATTTACTGCTGTTTTGTTTATTCAAGATGGTTTTATGAGTACTTTGTGCTATTGATTTTGAGTTGATGGTGATGTTCATTTTGACTGAAATAATTTATGACAGATTTCTACTATCGATTTTGAGTTGTTATGATTTTGTGCTGCTCAAGATAACTGTGAACCCGATGATGGGTTTGTGGGTATGCGCTACTATTAGGATATCCTTGTGGGCCGAGCCACCGGCATTGTAGGTGGAGACCTTGCCAAGGGGGGAATCTTGGTCGTCTTTTTGTCACGGGCGTTATGCGTGACAACGGTTAGAGTCTTGAGCACGAGATTAGTCAATGGATAGACCTTGACGTGTGTTTTGCTGAGATTAACCAATGGATTAAATCATTGGAATTTGTTTTGTGTATTAAATTGCATAGTGATTGTTCGATCCGCTTAGAAGAAATGTATTACTCACTGAGCCGTGTTAGCTCATTCCTTTCATCTTTTTGTTTTTTTTCAGATCCAGCGAGTCGCCAGTAGAACGTGAGCGATCGTTAGTGAAGGATATTTTGTTGGGGAAGCTTTTATTATAAGTTGTGAGTTATTTCTTTTGTATTTGATGAGCCCTTTAAGTTGATATTAGACGTTTCTACCATTTGGAAGGATATGTGTGTATATCTATTTATGGTTTAGTAGCAAGCTCTGATGTTTGTAACTAAGGACCTCTTGAGTTTATATATATGGATATACATATTTGTTATTAGGTTGAATTCTGGTTAAGTTGTGGCTGCATCCTTTTGAGAAAGGGATGGCCGTGTCACAACCCCCATTATTGTGGTTTGGGGTGTGACACCACATCTTGGTCGAATCGATTCTGCTCGGTCAAATGACAACATCCCAAATTTGGTCAACCAAGGAATCCCCACCGCGTTCGCCGACGGGTCGCAAGAACTGAAATTTCAGCCAATGCCTGCGTCATGTAGCGTGACCCACCTCGACACCGGTCAATATTAAGTATTCTGGTTAGCTATTACAGACCTCTGATTTCTTTTTCCATCCAATTAACACCCTATGACCTTTACAAACATGTGCTAAACACTAGAGTCAATAGTACCTGTAATTTTTTTTTTTTTTTGGGTTGATCAACAGCACCTGTTTATGAGGTTGTTTATCTACAGGCGCTACATATAATTTTAAGAAGGTTCAAATATGGCAGTGCATGTGATAAGATTCGCAGTCAGCATTGCTCACCAGTAGGAAGGAAGACGACATGAGAAAAAGAGTGCGCGATGCACGCGTTTGGGTTGGCTAAAAAGTTATCAATTTGTCAATCTAAAAATCTGTAGTCACGTCCACCATCCATAGAACATTTGTTTGAAATCTCCATCTTTAGATAGGTGATATATGAATAAACTCGATTAAGCAACCATGTCTATATACTTTTATCACACATTCAATGATGAATGTAAATGGAAAAAAATCCTTTACATTGACATTGAAGACAGTAAACAGGAAGAATATAACTTGATTATGGACGGTGTAGTAAATATCTGGAAAGCCAGCACATTTTAGAAAATAAAAAAGGGCTTGGCACAGTGGGGATTCTCACACATCCAAGGGCAATGAAAATCCTGGTCCCTCATCTAAAGGCATTTTCAGTGGTCAGTTAGCTTTCGTTTTGAATGCCTATTCTCTGGGTGATTAAGAATAACCTGTGCAGATAAGCTATGCTTCTTTGTTCAAAGAATTAACCACTGAGAGATCAACGTGTATTGGTTGGGGCAAAAGCTGCCGACATGAAACACCAGTCAACATGATTCACACAGATTGTGTTTGCACAACTTTTACACGGCAACCTTCCTCAATTGTTTCCACCAGACCATTGAAAATAGACTAAGCTAATCGTTCAGGAATCATTCAAATCATCACATGAATTGAAGATTACGCGGAATATTCAAGCTGCGTGAATCCCGTTACGCAGGTGCATAGTAGTAGTGAACACGATAGGATTAGTTTATTCGGGGCTGCAAGCTGTGATGTTCTTATTTCACAGCCACGGAAAGGGTGTTGCTCGGTTCCGTCTCCGGCATAACCCCTGGACTTTTTCCTAGATCAGGCAAACCTTCTTTTCTTTCTTTTCGCTGTCTTCTTTTCCTTGGAAAGCACGTGGCTCAGCGGCCCACATATTGTCATACATGATTTCGTTGATATTACTCACTCTTTGGACGTTTGATTGATCATCATAGCTGATAAATTAGTTGGTAGAGGTAAGAATCGTGCTCGGGGTTTATACTTCTTGGGTATCATTTGCTTTTTGGTCCCCATTTGATCAAGTTCACCTAGGGCTATTCTTTCTAACTTTTCCCACCTTTTCTATATGAAAGATGCCTCCTTTTGCTGGCCATTCTCTGGTCTCTCTTCTGTGTATTTCGCACCTTGAGAAAGTTAGTTGATCTTTTCGAAAGTAAAACGCGTAAGACTTTTGGTTGGGTGTGATCGACTGCCGATTGTAAACTAATGGGGGCAAAGTCAGTAGGTCATTGGACGAGTCTGATTTTCTCTGCTTAGCTTAATCTGTCTTCGTGTTAAGTAGGAGAAAGGTGGGATCCTGGCATTAGTGGTCCCATGATGAGAAGTAGTGCTTTGTTAGGAAAAGTAGACTTCACTCTATAGCTATAGTAGTTGAGAAAACCACAAACATTGGCAGCCCAGCTTAGATAGACCTAGGCACTTCCAAACCTCTTCGAGAAAAGATGCTAAGAAAGGAAGTACCTAGCACTTGCATTCATCTATGATAGAATAGACAGGCAGACAGATAGAAAGATAAATATATATAAAGTAGAGGTAAGATTCTATCGGCCGGACACGTGATGAGTGCTTGACTTGCTCGAGGGGCTTGGGTATGGTTCCATTCTTTTGATCGATGCGTATTGATCCTTCTTTTTAACACCATATGCCAATCTAGATGTGCCTCCTAGGGAAGCCATGTTTCATGCAATCTATCTTTTCTTTCTTATCACATTTTGTGTGCAAAAAATATATGTACACACATACATACAGACATGCATACATACATGTCTATCTCGGAGATCTAATATGGAATTACCGTTAAAAATTCAAAAATAAAAAAATTATCGAACACAATCTGCCCATGACGAGCTAGTATGATCACGATAGATCCGTTGAAATGTAAGGTGCGGACATTTGTACTTAAATAATGTTGAGAACTAATATGAAACAGTCCATAAATTTTGAAAAAATTAATGTTGGATACAATCTGTCCATGGATGAACTTGATATGGATCAGGATCGATCTATCGCAATGCAAGGCACAAATGCAATATAGTTCATGTATCTGATTTCTATTAAGTGTGGTAAGGAGTATAATTAAATTTGATGCGATGCGATTTATAAAGGGTAACATGAAGGCTCCATGTCCCATGTAGAGTTGCATCATCCGCGTCATTTTGCATTGTCCTTTTTCCTATTAAAGAAAAAGCAGAGTAAAAAAGATGTCGATTGATCTTTAGACGGGTTCTGCATAAAGTTGCCGCCCACCTTGACTAACTTACACTTTCAGGTAAAAATGAAAAGTAAAAACCCTTCTAGTAAAGAAAGAAAGGAAGAGGAAAATGGGGAGAAGTTGATGGTGGCTGCGTCTGCTGAGTTGTGTGAGGAACAAAAAGACAGTAGCGGTACTTTAATATTTGCCTAAAAAATGTAAAGTTAGTGGCGAGAATAGGACGAAGACTTACAATTACAGGAAACCAATTCACGTGATGGAGAGGGAATGGAAGGAAAGCATGAGTTGGTGGAGGACACATAAGAAAGGAGAGGCAAAATCCAGAAAGTACGAATATGGGGAGAAAGAAAGTTGTTTGGATCGTGTTAACTCTGGCAAAAAATGAAAGTTGGAAGATCAAACTGTGTTGGGTGGGAACTAAATGGAAAGGAATCATCACCATCATCAGCCCAATTAATCTTTTTTCCTCATCCTTTGACGTATGGTAGCGTTACTTCTCGGCTATTCCCCACGCAAGTTGGCTGAACTTGGCACTTGCATTCACAGTCTCAGCTATATATATACCCTTCTCCCCCTCGCCGTTCTCAGGAAGCCCACTTTCCAGATCACACCTTGCTCCATCCGTCGACTAGTGATCTCAGTTAGTTCTTCACAATTATCACTTTTTTTCCCTGCTGTGTTCTGCTTTCTTGTTCATCAGACTTGTGAAACTGTTGCCTACTGCTGTTGTCATCGTCGTCTTCTGAGTCTGCATTAATCAGTATATTTGCTTAGTTTCCTGAATGACCATGACCCTTCAGGTGGCTGCTTCTAGTTCTACCAATATGGAAGTGGATGCCCATATCCCTATTTATCCTATCCCCCACAGCTCATCTCTCAGCTTACTAATGTTACCATGCACGTGAGTGTTCCATTTACCAATGTCTTTCTTTGTGCTTATTGACCTTATCTTGAGTTTCAATTTTGAGTATAATTTCTTGTAAACAACAGGCGAATCAAGTGTATGCTCAGATGACCCTCCAGCCTCCATGTCAGTACTTACATCGCTAAATTTAGAGACCAGACTTGTTTTATTCTATCGTTGCTTGATTTTATACAAGACTGACGTTGGATTGTTTCCAGCAAGTGCAAAAGGATCTATCTGCCTGCAGAATTGGGAACGAGCTACTTCTGCAAAACATTGACTGCAAGTGATACCAGTACTCATGGAGGATTCTCTGTACCTCGTTGAGCAGCAGAAAAGCCCTCCTCTTGTACGTCAGACTCGAGTTCAAATGGATTCTAAATTTGTTCTTTAGAAAGACGATCCCGGGAAGCTGTCAAAACATATTTTTCATCTGCTCGTCTCTTTGTTGTTTGTTCAGGATTACTCGCAGCGGCCTCCAGCTCCAGAGTTAATCGCCATGGATCTTCATGAAAATGAATGGAAATTTAGACATATTTTTCAGGATATGCTTTCTTTCAAATGCATGATCAAGACCTCTTTCAATAGACATGCACTGGTATAATGAAGAAACCTAATAATTAGTTCAACTGGCATTATGACAAACTTTGCGAGTTTCTGCAAGTTACGAGGGCATACTTGCACCCTAAAACCTGGAGAAGAAGTTGCACGCTTAACTTCAAAAACTTCCATGTTTTCGTGCTTGTTGTTTGTTTATAGCTTCTATTCAGACAACAAAGACAGCAAACACGTGCTCCAAATTTGTTTAGATGTTTCCAGGGTCGGAGGGTATCGATTTCTGTGGTTCACCAGCAGATTTGGAGTGTCTCTGATTTTCTATAGTTTCATAGAGGCAATTGGTTCTACTGCAGAAATGTCATTTTTTCTGACAAAATCGGCAAATTAGTGGTGGAGCATCTTAGGCTGGCCATTCACCTCTCTCTTTGTGAAGGATAGCAGTTGAGGTTTTTGAAACTGATGGTGCGAAAATTTAAGCAACCTATGCACATGCAGGTCAGCCCAAGCGGCATCTTTTCACAACAGGCTGGATTGTATTTGTTAGTGCGAAAAGACTAGTTGCCGGAGATTCTATTCTTTTCATCTAGTAGGATGGTTCATTTCTAGTCATATTTATTACTTATATATCATGGAACCATAACTTGGAATTAATTGCTGGATTTTACCCACAGAAGATGATTGTCATTCATGAAGATTTTTTTAGTGTCCCGATCGATAGTGTGTGACATAAATACTTCTTGAAAAGTGCTCTCTATTTTGAATTTACTGATGCCCTACGTTGCAGCATAAGCCCATGTCTTCCATGTTCCCCTTCTTTCTTTTTATTGAGTCCTTGTATACGTGATTCTTTCTTAAAGCATTCAGTTCTGTATATGTTTAAAGGATTTACAAATTCCTGGTGTTTTTCAGGAATGAAAAGAATCAATTGCTTCTTGGTATTCGACGGACAAATCATCCACAGACTGTTATGCCTTCATCAGTTACTTTTGCTATCTTGGTGGTTGCACAAATCCATCAAAAGAAGGCGGGAGGCAAAGCTCAAGCAAAAATTCTTCAAACGTAATGGAGGACTTCTATTGCAACGATGCTTATCTTCTATTGAAGAGAATCACATGGAGAAAGGCAAGCTGTTTGCCTCAACGGAGTTAAGACACAGCTACGAACTACTTCAACGAGAATTGAATACTAGGTTGGGGTGGCCAAGGAACTGTTTACAAAAGAATATTGATAAATGGTACGATCATTGCAGTCAAGAAATCAGAAGTTGTCAATGTAGGACAAGTTGAACATTGCGTCAAGGAAGTCGCTATTCTCTCTAAAATTAATCACAGAAATGTGGTCAAGCTATTGGGATTCTATCTAGAGAGTGAAGTCCCTCTTCTGGTATATGACTTTATTCCTAGCAAAACTCTCTAGATTTTGGTAGAGAGTTTCATTAGGAATAAATTCATATACCAGAAGAGGGACTTCACTCTCTAGAAAGAATCCCAATAGCTTGACCACATTTCTACGATTAATTTAGAGAGAATAACAACTTCATTGACGAATTGTTCGACTTGTCCTGCATTGACCACTTTTGATTTCTTGACCGCAATGATCATACGATCTATCAACATTCCTTTGTAAACAATTCCTTGGCCACCCCGACCCAGTATTAGATTCTTGTTGAAGTTGTCCGTAGCTGTGTCTAACTCTGTTGAGGCGAACAGCTTGCCTTTCTCCATGTGATTGTCTTCAGTAGAAGATAGACATTGCTGCAACAAAAGTCCTCCATTAAGTTTGAAGAATTTTTGCTTGAGCTTTGCCTCCCGCCTCCTTTTGATGAATTTGTGCAACCACCAAGATAGCAAAAGTAATAGTACGTCTCTAACACTCGTGCCCATACCTATGGAAAAGAAAATCTACCACAATTGCTTTAGGAACCGAATATATTATATTCTAGTGAGAGTTTCTCTTCACTCTTGAACTTAGTTACAAGCATCGTTGAATGCACTGATTACGAAAGTACAATCAAATTGAGCACAAATGGCAATTTTGTTTTTGGCCTTCATGCAGATGAAATTGGTGTATTATATAGATGGTAACGTTCAGTGACCACGGCATAAAAGAAGCAGACAGTGATGTACCTATCATAACGATGACCTTATTATTTATGCAGTCATATGACCCTAGTTGATTCACACGCTTTGCTTGTAGTTGAGGTCCAAATGTTGTTTACACTCATCAATATCTGGTCGACATTAAGTGATGAATGAGACATAGAAAGAAGAAAGAAAAAACAATTTCAATAGATATGATAGGAAATTGAACATTCAGCAATCGAGTTCTCTCTTGAATTTTCCTTTTTTTCAATTTGGGAGCATCCATCTTCTAATTCGAACAATACAATTATTTCAGCTATATTAGTGGGCTTTTAATAGGTTTCTAGCTGGTATACTATCCTACCTGACTTTGCATAACGAATAAAGCTAAGATACTATCGCAACCCAAAAGACAATTAATTTGGATCGGGTGAACGGATTATCAGGTTAATTGACTAACCAAATTCGGACCCTCCCAAGTCCAACCGAATCACAACTTAGGTTCTTTTCATGCAAAGATTTTTGACTTGGAGTCACTAATAATCGTTCTTGGTAGGTCGATTAGAAACCTAGGTAAATTAGCGGGAGAACTAAATTACTTCTACGGACCAGAGATTATGAGTTCGGGGACTTGGTTACCCTAGATTACTCTAACGCCCTTTCGGTATCATTTTATTTCATGAAAAATCATTTGGGATGATTGAGAAAAGTTTGGATCAAACTGACCAGAAGGGCAAAATGATCATTTTTCAAAGCTCGGGAAGTGAAAATGGGTCAAACTAGTTGAATGTGGTCATTTCCTATTTTCTACAGTTTTTGAGAATTTTTTGAAATTTTTTCGAGATAATTTGCTCATAAGGGGCAAAATCATCAGTTTGAAAAGATCAAAAGGGAAATCATGAAAAATAGGATTGGCCAGTCGAAATAGCCCGTTTCCTAATTTTTTGGATTTTTCTGAATTTTCTGGAGTTTTTCAAGACAATTTACTCATAAGCGGTAAAATCGTCATTTCGAAAAGATTAGGAAGGGAAATCTTCAAAATAGGATTGGCTAGTCGAAATGGCCCGCTTTCTAATTTTTGAGATTTTTCTTTTTAAATTTTCTGAAATTTTTCAAGACAATTTGCCCATAAGGGGCAAAATCATTATTTCGAAAAGATCAAGAAGGGAAATCATCAAAAATAGGATTGGCCAGTCGAAATGGCCCGTTTCTTAATTTTTGAGATTTTTTTGAACTTTTTGGAATTTTTCCAAACAATTTGCCCATAAGGGGCAAAATTGTCATTTTGAAAACATCAGCAAGGGAAATCGTCCAAAATAGGATTGTCCAGTCGAAATGACCCGTTTTTTAATTTTTGAGATTTTTCTGAATTTTTTGAAATTTTTCAAGACAATTGCCCATAAGGGGCAAAATCGTCATTTCGAAAAGATCAGGAAGGGAAATCATCAAAAATAGGATTGGCCAGTCGGAATGGCCCATTTCCTAATTTTTGGATTTTTTTGAATTTTCTGGAATTTTTCAAGACAATTGCTCATAAGGGGCAAAATCGTCATTTTGAAAAGATCAGGAAAGGAAACCATCAAAAATAGGATTGGCTAGTCGAAATGGCCCGTTTCCTAGTTTTTGAGATTTTTTTTAAGGAATTTCCAAATTTTTTTATATTCATAAATATTATTTATTTCGAAATAATGTTCTGGGCTTGGCTTCTAAGCCCAGCCCTTCCAAAGCAGAAAAATAGGAAAGTGCTTGAAGCCCAAACGAAAATCCTCAATTTTTTTATTCTAAAGCCCCCATTAAACCTAAAGCCCAATTAGCCCATTCTGGCCCACTCTCTATCTAACAAGCCCACTTGAACCTAATTTCAAAGAAGCCCATCTGCAAAAAAACCTAAAGGGCTTTTACTAAAATCTTTTCTTCTGTTTTCTCATTATATTTGTGCGTATGTGTGTACAGTGAGAGACAATTCCTCATTCTATCAATCACGAATTCGTGTGGACAATCTCTATCTTTGATCTGAGTTGCGTGAATTATTCCCCAGATGATCAAGAATAACGAATCTAGCATATAAGGCAAAAAACAGTAATGAAGGAGGGTGTCAAGGATGGATTTTTATGACCTGTGATTTTGCTTCTTCTTCTTCCTGCAAACAACCTCAGTATCGAGGCCAAACCCTCAATATTTCTCGTCTTGCCGCCAACGTCGTCGGGATCTGCTGGTCGAGCCAGCTCGGATTTGTTCGCCATCAGCGTCGTCTCTGGGTTCTGTTGAACAGAAAAGGCCGAGCCATACTCGACTTTCGCTAAGGTGTTGACTTCGGACTCCCCTCGTCGTCCATGGTGCAGATCACGACGTCACTATAGCAGATCCTCCTTGGCACAAGACTGGGTTTGCAGTTGGGGCTCGCAGTTTTGTTCAAGACCTCGAACGGACTCAACCAATGGTACTTTGTGATGGTATTATCATGTTTGGTCTTGCCTCGAGATTCAGTCGACCCACAAAACAAAAGCTTGGGCCTTAACAGTGTCGTGATAATTATGTACCATAGATATGGAAGAGCAAAACCCACAAAAAGGCTCACTAAAGCCGCGGTGTTGAGGCCAAGTATAAGCCACGGCGGACGATGGGTTATGATTAGTCCACTGGAAAAATCTCGATCCTCTGTTTTTTCTAATTCTCCCTGTTTCAAGTGGATCACTCAGTGATGCTGATTGAAGAACACCATATGACAAATATTTGTGTATGCAACCAGGTGTAGGGACTAGAATATTAGGTGATCCAGCTGGTGCAGCTCGCATATCAGCTCCACCAGTTAATTCTACAACTTTCAGCTGAACTCCCCATAACTCGATCAGCCACCCTTGGTGTACTTCAGTTGCTCGAAGGCTTCTTCGACGGGGATGCGCTCAAGGTCGACATTCTCGTTCTTGATCTGCTTCAAGGAAATGTCGGGGACGGCCTTAGTTGAGACGACAACATTCGTGCAGACTTGCTGATCTCTATATCTAGTACTTCTTGCGAGCCATACCAACTTGGGCAGCCATCCAGAAGTTGAAGCAGCCGTCGAGGACGAGCACCAAAGCCCCCCATTTCCATACTCCGTCGGTAGCCTCTTCTTTTTCTTTTTTCTTTTCTTTTTTTTTTCTCCTCTCTTTAGAACGTGAGGGCTTCTCTCTCCCTCTGTCGTGCTCTCCCCTCCCTCTTTTTAAGTGGAATTTGCCCCCTTTTTCATTCTGCAGAATATGCCCTTCTCCCTTGACCGACCAACCCCTGTGCTACCCACTTCAGCCTCCCCTTGTAACCTTCAAGGACCACCTTAATATTCTGCCACTTTCACGTAATGCTCCACCGAATGAGCTCTATCGTGACCCGCCCCCCCCCCCCCCCCCTTTTTTAAGCCGTTGTTCCTCTTCTTTCTTGGAGCGTGGATGGAGATCAATTAGAGAGGGAGAGCGCATGGTCATTTTTTTAATTACTCCACTTTCCGTTATTCCTTCTTTTTGTGCTGATGATGATCCCATGGACCCAAACACAATGTTATTATTGACCAAAAATGATGCTAGATTGTTGTTTCTATTGATCCCACCTGGGTGCTCATATCACACTCGATAATCATAATTTCTAGCTCCTCAGACAAAGAAAGGACTTTGGCTTTGAGGCCACATTCTCTTTTTCAGCCGCAGGGGCCAAGATCAAAACTTATAACTGAAGAAGCTTCACTTTTGGCAGGTTGAAGTTGGACATGGACATCAGAAAGCTTAGTCTCAAGCTCTGCCTTCGTTAATTCCCACCCACGAGTTTTCTTTGCCACAGCTTCTTGGATGTTCTGCTCTTGCTCTTCCCTCACTTATCTTTTTTAATTCAACTTTAGGCAGTGAAGGTTCTTGGCAGAAGTTTGGCATAGGTGT
Organism: Psidium friedrichsthalianum; assembly: GCA_019149425.1. NCBI lineage: Eukaryota > Viridiplantae > Streptophyta > Magnoliopsida > Myrtales > Myrtaceae > Psidium > Psidium friedrichsthalianum. Next base: position 4,714 of record JAGVVM010001118.1, on the reverse strand, counting down.
GGCTTTAAAGTTCAAACTCTTCCTTAGCATCTTCATCTCTGCTTCTTGAGTTTCTTTGGACTTAGCCTGCAAGTTCGTCTATTCTACTTCCTTTGCATGAATCTTTTACCTCAAGCTTTGAGTAGAACTCATTCCTTTTTTCAGCCCTTTGATCACACCTAAAGCTGAACCCATATTTTGGAAGTGCACCCACTCTACGGGGTCTGGCATCAATCAACAATGTCCTTGCACAATTAGAGCAGTAACTGTTATAACGAGATCCAACTGCACATATAATCACACTTGCAGAATCATAATAAAGCAATTCATCGTTGCTGGCTACACTGGGCCTAAGATCAAACTCTCCTCCACTCTGGAAAATAGGAGGATAGCAAATATCAATGCTATCTACCTTCAGCTTTACCTTAGCTCTAGATGGATCCAATATGGTTTTCTCGGTTTCATCCATCAATGATGAACGAGTCACTTTCTTTTCCTCGTCATAGCATTCACTAACTTCGGAACCACATAATTCTTCAACACGTTAGCCGTCAGAAGTGCTGCCTTTTTCACATTTAAAAGCTTAGCATCATCCTTGACGGCAAACAAGTCAAACAACCCATTGGTCACATCATTAAGCTGGAAGTCAGCAGCTTTAAGCTTCTCACCCCATGTCTCCAAAAGCTTACCTTCAGGAGCCTCTCTTGCTATATACCTGACAACAGGTACTTCCTGACCATCTGCCATGGAAAGAGAGTGAATGGCACTGAAAATTGCCTCTATTAGTGCAGTTCCATCATCACTTCTCGCCTTCACATGAATCACAACTTCAGCTCCCACTGCTTCCTTGGCAGTTCTTTCGACAGGTCGAAGTACATCTGCCTTCTTTTGGCTGCATAAAAAGTGGATCTGCTCCTTCATGAAAGCCATTATAGTCTCTGGGAACTCATAACCCAGCAACCACATGTTTAAAGCTGAAGATTTAAGATACCGAAGGTCCTCTGAATTAGGAGGAGCAGCTATTGCAAGAACATCAGAATAACCCCACAAGTCATTCCTAATTGGAATTGCAAACTCCATCATCTCCACAGCCGCCTCCATTCCTCCTTGCTCTGCTGCTCCTCACAATTCCATCAAACACAGTCCACTGCATCTGGAAGCACGCATAGTAGGATCACAACAACAAATTAATGGACCACCCCATCAATCTAAATGAAACTCCAAGCAGCAACTGTGAATACTTTGTTTTCGCTCGTAGTTTTCCTCAGCAGCAAAACGTCATCACAGTTGCTCATCTTAGCATAAATTGGCCAAAAGGGTATAGCTCCACCATGTTGGGGTTCTAAATTCCTGCTGACTTTCTCTCTAACTCACATAGCCATGCATCATATACCCATTCAACAAAGATGCCCAAATTGCACCATCTGATTCCATTGTCATACTCTTTATCAACACACCAGCCTCTCTGATTTGTCTATCCCGAGACTTTTTACAGCAACTTCAATTCCACGCCACGATGGAAATAGAAAGTCCCTTTGTAATGTCCTTGCTGCTGGTAAAAATCCAGATCATTTGGATTGATCTCATATTCTGAGACTTCTCGAGCATGTTTGACATGCATGGGTGCCATCAAGGTTTGCACCATTTTCCTCCAAGTCACCCTCATCGCCAAGTACATGAGCCCTACTCCAAGGTGAACCTCTTCATGAGTTGCCGAAATCCTTTCCTTCTTCCTTGCATTTCCACCATCAGGGCATCGAAAAATTTGGACTATTAGAGGACAGTGTCACGACTCCAGAAGGTAAAAATCGAAAAATACTGAGCTAAACTGAATTTCTATAATTTTTACAGTTAATCTAAAAATGAGATTAATAAAGTAATTCCCGATTGAAATTAATTTTTGCAAATTTTGTTTTTGGCCAAAATGAAGACGAAATAAAAGAGAAAAATACTTACTATTTTTATATTTTTGTGGCCTCAAATGCAATTTTTTTCAAATATTTTCTTAATTTCTAAAAAATATTAAAAAATGTAAAAAATATGAAAAATTATTTTTTGTTCAAAATGGTTACCTGGGCTTGGCCAAGGCTTCCATAGTTGAATTTTTAATTTTCTCATTTTTATTTGATTTTCTATGAATTTTCGAAAATAAAATGCAGGAAAATACTGAAAATATGAAATTTTTTATTTTTGGTCAAAATTGGTTTCCTAGGCTTGGCCAATCTCCAAAGTGATTTTAATTTTCTAATTTTTATGGATTTTCTATTAATTTTTAAAGAGAAAATATGATTAAAAACAAGCGTCAACAGCTATCTTTCTTTGAAAGGAGAGCTCGATAGAGGTTCATTTCAAAGACCGAGGAGACACGAATTCTAACGACTTAACCTAGGCAAATAAAAAGGTCGAGACATTTGATCTCTAATACTCTTTGTGTAAGTTCTGATCCAAAACCGACTTAGAGAGATCTTATGAAGTGAGGGAGAGATAGAGAGCAGAGCTTACCTAGCACTTACCTACCTGTCATATAGCTGTTGCCTGACAGAATGCTCTTTGAACAGGCACCCCAAAGATTTCATTCTAGGGTACTTGGGGAGGTTAAAGCTTTGACCGATGTAGTCAAACCCAGGGCAGAATTCTCAAAAAAGGGTTCTCGTGGCGATCGATCCTATAGAGGGATTTGCCTGAATTTGACCCGGTATGGTGTGTCCGTACCGTCGACAGAATTCCTAAAAGTCTTGATGTTTGAAATTGGTTAAATTGACACTTATGTAGGGCACCAACCATGAAGAGTTCCCTAATAAAAGGACTTAGTAGCGATTACTCTACATAAAGGATTCGATTGAATTTGACCAGTATGGTGGGTAGGCCATGATAGATTCCTAGTTAAAGGTATAGATTTATCTGCAGTTTACCTGAGCAGGGCACGAAGGAAATGACGTAAGAAGGGCTTTGTCGCCTGTAGGAAGGACTTGAAAATAGTCATCCGAGTGTGGAGCTACCGAGGGAATACCGTAAGACGGATTTGTGCTGTAAGGAAGGACTTGGGGCTGCCAGGAAGACTTTTGTGCCTGTAAGAAGGACTTTGAAAATGATCACCTGACGTGGGATTTGCCGTGAGAAATGCTCGTAAGAAGGACATTTATGCCCGTAGTGAAAGACTTGTGCATTATAAGAAAGGGACTTTTTGAAAAAAACAGGGAATGCCGCTTCCATATTGGGGTTTCAATAGAAGGGCTCAGAGACAGCATACCCTATTAAAAGGCTCGTCAGTGGTGCCGCACGCCAGACTTGAAATGGAACCTTCCAAGTGAGGTTGCCAATGGAAGCGCCCAGGAACGACAGACCATAACAAGGTCGTCTAAGGAGCTTTCGCAGCTTCCAGGACCTGAAAAATGGACCATTTTTTGATTGGGGGTTTCAATGGAAGGGCTCTAAAGACAGATTATCCTACGGAAATAGGGCTCGTCTAGTAATGCTTGCAACTTCAGAACTTGAAAATGGACCGTGCCGCTATGGGATCTCCAATAGAAGGGCTAGTATAGAAGATGACATGTTCGGTATGTGGGTGCCTGCACACTCACGACTTGAAAATGGACCGTTTCCGTATTGGGTCTCCAAACGAAAGGCTTAGAGACTGCAACATCCTATAACAAGGCTCACTAAGTAGTGCCTATGCAGGATCATGACTTGAAAAATGGATCAGTTCAGAGTTAGAAGTTCACCAATGATTTACCTAAATGTCACCTTTTTAGGTAGACAGAAGAGGTGATTGAGGTTAGTGGTGGTGGGGGGGGGGGGGGGGGGGGGGGGGGGGGGGGTCTACAAAATGATTTGGATGTCAATATGGGATCTGGGAGAATAGAATCTTGCAGACAGAAGCATCGACCCGATTAACTTACCTAAAGGGTACCATTTGAGATCTGGCGAGACCAGAAATTTGTAAAAAAACTCAAACCCGATTTAATTACCAGAATAGTGCCATTATAGGATCTAAGGAGGACCAGAAAATCCCCTTGTAGAAGCTCAAACCCGATTTAAGTTACCAATGGAATTGGTGCCCATTTAGGATCTGGGGAGGACTAGGAATTTTGCAAGAAGCCATACCCGATGATTACCATGAAGGTGTGCCATCTGGAACTAGGGGAAAACCAGGAATCTGCAGACGCTCATACCCGATTTAACTTACCACGCAAGGGTGCATTCGAGGATCTAGGGAGACTAGGAATCACGAACATTTCTAGTTTGCCGAAAAATCAGCTCTCATCAAAGAATGGTGGATACATTGTATGGGACTGACAGGATTCAAGCACCTGACAATCGTCAGAACTCATTTCTGAGAGGTCAGGTTGAAGATTATACTACCGGTGATTGGAAGAAACTGATTTGATGGTTATAGACAACTAAGGTGGTTCATCAATAATCACCGAATGAATCCGAGACCTTGGGTATGAAACCTCAAAAATCGGGAGCGTTGTTTAAATGTTAGGCAGTGTCAGACAGGCAACATGAACAAGTATTTCATCAATAGCTTATCGGTCATGCCAACAAACTATTCGGCTAAGTTGGCCAATGATCAAACACATTATGTGTAATAACTCATGATGCAAGCAACAAATTGTAGGATTAGTAAACTATCGTCCAAGTTGCATTATCAATTTGTGCAAGGCAGGTTATCATAGTTGAATACCCGAATGTAATCGATTGGGACTCAGTCTGAAAGGCTTTCTTCATCTCA
>JAGVVM010001117.1:0-64027 GCA_019149425.1 Psidium friedrichsthalianum | reverse complement strand
AACCATATATCCTAATAAAATTTTCAATTAATTATTGATAACTTATGTCTATACAAATAACCTTCCCAAAAGGAAAAACATTTATATTACAAAGTTATTATAAATATTAAAATTCTTTAATGACAAGTTGAAAAAAAACGAAATGACAAAAACACAAAACTACACAGTGCCAGACCTCTACTGAACTACCGTCACTTTATTAATTTATTTATATAGTAAAGAAATTAATGAAATACCAGACAAAAAAAATTTTCAATTAATTTTGATAATATGTTATAAAAATATAGCTCAGAGGAAAATAAATTATATTTACAAAAAGTTATATAAATAAAAATTATTAACAAATAGGTTAAAAAAATATGCAAATTATTAAAAAAGCTACTGTTATTCCAGCCTACATGAATACTCTTTTTTTATTAATTTATTTGCAACTAGTCTACATAAATTTACCACCTTACATCATTTTAATATGATTTTTCATTTTAAAATTATGATAATCTACGTTATAAAAATAAGCTATTAAAAGGGAAAACAATTGTATTTAAAATTCATATAATATTGGTGCAAATCTATATTACAAACATTCAAAAATTATGACACATTAAGAAAAAAAAAGGCTCGCTGGGTCGTATGATAGTACCTAATTATGAAGCTCGTTATCATGTCTGTTTAATGGGTATGTGGTCTTACCATATCTTGCCCAATTTTATTATGAATATTTGTAGTATTTATTACATACTAAATAACTAAAATTAAATTATCATCTTAAAACATTTTTTATTAATTCCATGATAATTTTCTTGTTATAAAATTAAGCATCAAAACAAAAAAAATTACATTCCTATATAATCATAAAGGTTTAAAACTACTAAATTAAACCGTTCATGTAAAAAAACAAAAAAAAAGGCCCCCAGGCACGACTCGGGGCACTTTTGTGTTAGACTGTCTGAGCCCTGGCCAACAGGCGCCCTTATAGCTTTTGTTTTTAACTCCTAAATTGGTGACGAAAAAAAATAACCTTAATTGGAAAAAAAAATCCCCCTTTAAGGTGTTACCCCAACCTCATTGGTGTTATCTACTGTCTATAACAGCTTGCATGTTTTTTTTTTTGTCATAAAATAATCTCGTCTCGCAGCAATTCGAGTCATTGTCCTGGCGTCAACACGCAATCTTAAGAACGTCTGGCAGCGCTCCGAAACCACTGACAAAGTGAAAGGGACGTAATCGGCCGCTACATGATTTTGTCCCGAACCCGACCAATTATCAAACATTTTTCTTGTTCTAACACCACTTATAATAGACAGCAGCCTCACTTGGCAAAAGCCCTTTGACTTACAGCGCTTAGGCGGGATAAAAAGGTTATTCATCACTGTGAACACCGGAATAAATGCAGACCGAAACCCTTAAACATAGAACCTGAGTATTGTCAGCGGTAATATGCTTGATCTTGCATGGACCAGATCTTGGCAAGCTCGCCATACGGACCTATTTTGGAACACTCTTTCTCTCGCCAGAAGGAATGACAGTGCTATCACATCAAGCCGACCAGAAAAATCGAACGCCTCTTGGTTTCTACTCGGCTGGCTTCTACGCCACCGTGTCCTCTAGCCTCGGCAATTGACCTACCTCAGTTCTGTCTACGTCAACTGCAGTCTGTTCACAAGAAAAGAAAACAGAGAAAAATGGTGGGCCAAAGAAGTGCAGCACATGGTCTGTACTGCAGAGAATAAACATGAACGAAGTGGTCTTCTATGGCTTCATTAAAACTCTCCTTTTGAGATCACAGCAATGAAAAGGTAAACGAAACTCGTACATTACCAAAAATGCGAAGTTCCACGGCATCAGGCGAACTTTCTATGCCGGTGTTATTACGCCCTTCCGGTTCCCCATCAAGGACATAGTAATTCGGACAATCCTGAAACCGAAAGGTTACTTGTCTTTGCGAAGAAAGCGCACACGCGTGCATGTGCGCGATGTCTTGCCAACAACAAATACATAATCAATCTACAAAACCAAGAAGACCACCCTATGGCATTCTTAGTCCTCCACCAGTTCTCCAGCATGTCGACTGCAATCATAAACATCTCAAACATACTTTGGAAAAGCTGAACGTGAAGATTTTCTAGGTCAAGCTGTTATTTCTAAAACACGCGAACAAATTTTGTTTTGTTAAGAACCTAATATTTTCAGGGGCTCACCCAATGTTCTATCCACCAACCACATGGTCTATTCAGTCTCCATCTAAAGACATATAGATATCAAAACAAAGGAATAGAAACAGAAAACGCGGAGGCGAACGAGAATCTCACCCCGGATTCAAATCTAAGCAACCTAATCCAGACCTAGTAGTAAACAGCAAGCGTATCCGCGTATACCTCATATATAAACCACCTCATATCCACTACAAGCACCTCCACAATGGCCGCTCCGTCTTTCCAGGTCGGCAAAGTGCCAGCGTCTGGATCAGCAACACCCTCCCTTCGCGTCAGCTCCCCGGCCTCTGTTCTCCATGTTCCGCTACTGCCGCCACTCATAGTGTCCTCCGCCATGGCGCCCCAGCCACCCATCACCCTCTCACACGCTCCCTCCCATCCTCTGCCATCTCCCTTCACCCCTCCACCTGCACCCACACCGCCTCACGCCTACAGCCCCCTCAGTCCTCTCGCCCTCACCTTCTCCCATCATCGGGCGGCCCAGCCATATCGTACACATGCCCCCCGCGCGTCTTCTTTTTTTTTCACCCCCATTTTTGGCTTTTTTTCCCCCCCCCCCCCGGCCCCTGCAGGAACCGCTCGGACCATCCCACGATCACGTTTGCATACCGCAACGCCAGCCTCCCCACCCACCGTCGTCTGTGCTGCCGAATGGAACACCAGGTTGTTGCGCCTTACATTGCCACCTGATGATTCCTCTCTCACAACAAACTATTTCCAGGCTAGGCCGCCTGGAGCGAGGCCTCATCGGGCCACAGCAACATGCTGTGATCGGTTCAATTTCACGGCTGTAGAAAACTGGGGAGGACCGGATTTCTTGGAACGTGGATGTGATGGCGGCCGGAATTGACATGCTGTGGTGGATCTCGTCTCTATACGTGCTTGGCGCGAATATCTCGGGGCGGACTCGGATGTGATGCTGCTGCTGCTTTCGCTTAATGGCGTTCTCGGCAGCGTCGGAAAGTAGGGCCCGAACAGAACCGCAGATCCGGGCATACACGACACACACGAGATTTGCCATTAGGCCGACCACCTTGTCGAAGGTCTGGTTCCCAGAGCGGACACGCCTTCAAGCTTCGCACTTGCCTCCTTGGAAGGTGATCTTGCTCTCGAAGAGATCACAAGTTCGTCTTGTGCAATTGGCTCGCAGTGAAGCTTCTTCAATTGCTTCAATTTTCTTTCTGATGTGCTCCATCTCCGCGAGCGAATCCAACGCGAGTAAAAGCTCGCCGTCTTGGAGAGGTACTTCTCTACTTCTGGACATTCTGGTTCACCCTCCGCGATCCGTAGTCGAGCTTGCCGATGGTCCATTAGCCCACGCTTGAGGTCGGCATAGACAAGATCGAACCGGCTGAGGACCTTGGTCCAGAGCCCACTGCGTGCAGATCAGGCGGGAGACTGGCATGCACCCCCCCTCGGTCCGCACCGCAAGGCATCGAGCGCCTCAGCGCACACGCGAGGTTGATGAGGACCCGACACTCGTCCCGGGAGTTAAGGTAGGCGACGCCCTCGGACCGAATGATCTCCTTCGGTAGGCGGAGCGAACTCCGTATCTTGAGGGGATCTATAGAGGCGACGAGGCGGGACATGGTCCTCTTTGCAGCGTCGAAGCGAGGCTCCGAGGATCATGGGGCGCGGGCTTGACGTCAGCGCTGAAACAGGAAGAGATGGAATCCGCCGGAGGAGACGGCGGTTTTGCTGGTGTGGGGTGGTCTTGGATGAGACCGGGGCGACGAGGAAAATGGTGGCGAACGTCATGTCCCCAAATGGCGAATGTGTGATGACGAGATCGGTGGATTGAGATTGGTTGTCCGGCGGTTGGGATTGTGGTAGTGTAAGGAGGGGATGTTTATGGTGTTATGTTACATGCGTTAGGGTTAAGAATAGTTCAGACAGAGAGAGGTGAATTTTATACGGTGGTTTTTGAGAGCACGCGCTTCCGCAGTTGGCCTTAGGGATGGAGAAAACTTCATGGAAGTTGCTTTGACGCAGACTCGAAGTCACATGAGAGAGAGAGAGAGTTATTCTTAGCATTGGCTTGACCCGAGATTGAGTAATTTTGTCTATCTTAAAAAGCATGGTCGAATTCACACTGTGCACGTGGCAACGACATTGCGAGAGAGCAGAGATGAGAGAGAGAGGTTCTTCGTACTTGCCAGCTAAGACCACTTTTGTTCTCTTAGGAAATCTACAATAGTATCGAAGACCGACCGCCACAAATTTATTGTCATCAACCTTGGCAACTAAGTCATCGTAATGTCCACTCTTAAACAAGAAAGAGAGTCAGTACCGCCAAACACGAAGATGACATCGAAGCTAATATACGCACGATATACTCCATATAACGTACCATATTTCCATATTTTGATTTGAACGGGTCTAAACGACTCCTATTTTCATATTCTATTTCTCATTCAATCACTTTTGGGACCTATCTTTCACATTACTACAAACCTTCCTCAGAAAATTCCATACCTGTAACCCCCACCGCACTCCTATCGGTAAAATATTGTAAAAAATTGTAAAATTACAATTTAGAGAAATATATAGAGTGCTAAAATAACTTTGTATAGTTTAAAAAAATTCTGACTCACCTAACTAATTCATTTAGGACTGCTATCTTCACAATCCATTTGTACACTTTAACTTCTGTTTTAGTTTATCAATTATGGATCACTAGCCTTGTTTTTACAAATACATTATGACCCACCCAATACTAAAATATGAGTCGAATATGAGCTTCTCAAATGCTACTATCTATCGATTACATATAAATCACATACCCAAGAAAGTACTGGATATACATTGTCGTCTTTGATTTCAACATTCACAAAATAAAAATTTCTTAATACCTAGTACTTACATGTGAACGCACGGATCCTCCATGAGATCCAGCAGGAGAACCTAGAACAAACTGACCAACATAACTTGGGTGATTCAAAAGGGTAAATTGACCGGGGCAAATGCAACACAAGTCATAGTAGCCAGGAACGACGTTGCGTCCGAAGATGGGTCGCGTCGATTTCAGTGAGATCCCACACGTCTCTGTGCTCTGTCTTCTCGGTTATTTTTTCCGCTGCAAACCCATCGAGCCACTCATCAAATGATCGAACATTCCATCTGGCTCCAATGCGTGTGGCGACTGTTGCTCGAATCATCTGTCGTCACTTCCTCTTGGCTCCATGCAGAATCGTAGTGTCCGACCGGCCTTCGATGACTCCGCTGATCTCTTGTTGGACTCTTTTCCTTGGCTCTTTGTTTCCTAGTTGCGTGTTGAAAGCTCGATGCTTCCACCGTTTCACACACCCACAGTCAACATACTCTGTCGTTTTCGGTTTTCAAAACTGTTGGAAAAATATAGAAGGAAATGGAGTAAGAATATAGTCGGTGTAATTTTAGGATCAATTTGCCCCACAAAGTTGTTATAGATTTCTGAAAAATTCTCTTCGGGATACAACAAACTTATGGTGAGAAAACTGGATAGCAATATTAGTAAATCTCCTAAAACTCTTTGCGAAATAATAGCAAGATGGATGTATCTCTTTGAAGGAAAATGAGAAATGAAAGTAACCATTGGAATTGAATAGAATTGTCCATTTTATAATATCAATAGAACACACCTCTTCGTGTTTGAACTACCCATGGGAACATACCCATTCATATCCAAAAAGTGGCAATTCGGACATGACTATTCGTGTGTGAAAAACGCCATTCGAATACAACCACTCATGTCTGAAAAATAACAATTCGGACATGATTGTTCGTGTATGAAAACCGCCATTTTTTACATAACCATTCGTGTCCGAAGAATTAATCACAATTCCGACATGACTGTTTATGTGTGAAAACCGCCGTTCGGACACAAGTTTTTTATGTATCGAAATGGTGCGAACAATCATAAATAAAAATAATGAAATAAAATTATTCAACAACAACAACAACAACAACAACAATTGTTGAGTAATGCTTATTTCCGTTCGCGATGCGCAAGTGTGCAACGTGCACCTAATAATCACGCATTCGCATGCAGATATGGTGAGGTCTAACTCACCCATCCATTTCTCTATTTGAAAGACTACGATAGCCTTTTCATAGTTAAAGTGTCTTATACTCTCTCATCCCTGCGTCAAGAAAAATGCCTTATTTATTTGTTTTACAAACAAATATCAACAAAAACCTTAGCCGCAAGTCTCTCTTTCTTTTCACACAACCAATGAGTTGAGTTATACATAACGAAAATAGCTCAAATGATCTCTAAACTTCAGCAATTTCGTCCATGAATTTGTATTTGTTCGACTTGATCCTTAAACGTTTTGTATACATTCAATTTAATTCTCTTGACCGTATGAGAGTATTCAACGTTATGCGAATTTGTTCAATAGTATCCCTGAACTTTCAATACTTGTTCAGTTTAGGTCATGCATTATATGAAAATGTTCCACGTTGTGCGTGAATCAATTCAAGTTTATGGGCAATATTGAATATTTTCATATAGTTAGGGACTAGAGTGAACAGGTACTAAAAGTTTCAAGATCACGTTGAACAAATTAAATTTTAGGGATGACATTTTATATTGGACTGAAGTTTATGAAATGAACTACAATAAATAAATCAAAAGTTCGGAGACAATATTGCAAAAAGGATCGCTAACATTACATATTAGATCGAAGTTGAATAACTCTTAGGGCAATTATCACTTTTATATATACACAAACACCTAAACCTAGTATACTTTAAATAGATGCACGTCGGCTCGAGCTTTTCCACAACAAGACCGAGGGATGCGATGTTAGTCAAGGTCTTGGTTTCAGTCTCGCCCGTGGCACCCAACACCAATAATCTTGTAAGTAGTGTAATTAAGGGGCAAATAATCTATGAACTTCAACCTAACGTATAATGTCATCTTTGAACTTTTAATTTATTCAATATGATTCATGAACTTCAACCTAATATGCGATATCAGTTCTAAACTTTTAATTTATTCAAATTCCATGAACTTTCCATAAATGTTCAATTGAGGCCAAGGACTATATGAGAGGGTTCAGCATTGCGCGTTCATTAATTCATGTTTTGGGACAACATTGAATATTTTCATATAATCCATAGACTAGATTGAATATATCCCAAAGGTTTTGGAACCGCATTGAATAAATTAAGAACTTACGGGTATTAAAAATTCAGGGATCATATTGAATAAATTAGAAATGAACACGTGTCAAAATTTAAGGGATTACATTGAACAAGCTCGATGATGGCATTGAACATTGGCTCAAAGTTCAATAACTATTTTATAATTGTCCCTATACATTGGAACATTAAACCTAATATACTTAAATATAGGAAAAAGGTCATAAAAAACCCATAAACTATGTCTATTGTGATAGATTTAGCCCAAACTTTTCATGGTGATAAAAAAAAAAACAAACAAACTTGGATTCATGTTACACATGTACCCCAAATTTGTATTAATGTGATGCATTTACCTCAAATTTGTGTTATAATACCAAAATCCTAAATTTGTATCTATATAACATATTTACCTCAAATTTAGGGTAAATGTGTCGCATGGCAAACTGTTGGGATAAATATGTCTCATAGGTATAAATTTGAAGTTTTTTGTATCATCAAAAAAAGATTGAAATAAATGTGTTATATGGTACAAATTTAAAATTTTTGGTAGCACAAAAAAAAAATGAAGTTGAACGAATCACAATAAATATAGTTTAGAGTCTTTGGTGATATTTTTCCCATTGAATGTATGCGCATACCTTGGTTTCGCCACTTGGACAGGACTATTAATGGTGGGTCCCGTGGACGAGACCGAAACCAAGACCTTGACTAACATCGGTCCTCGTGCATCTTTCCGATCGAGAAACTTCGAAGGAGTCCCACGGTTTCCCGCAATGTCCCTCCGCTGGTCGTGAAGGAGAATTTGACTTGACAAGGACCGGGAACGGAAGTCGGATTCCCCAGTTGACTCGGTCATGCTTTTTCTGAGATGGTCGCATCTTGGACTTGGTGGGAGAAGAAGAAGGGTTTTCACACTAAGACCCCGCGTCAACCGGTTATTATTGCGAGAAATATTAAGAAGCAATCGTGTGAAATGAGTGTGACGGATGAAGAAGATCGACGAATGAGAGATCATATTATCGAAATTTAAAAATGAATGCTAATTATTGTGTATAGATAACATGGATAATATGGTGAGCCTTTTACATCGTTGCATCTATTCGATCAATAAGTAAATACCTTTCTAAGTGTCGGGTTTATCACGATTGACAACTCGAGGACATTTGGACGCACCTTCCAATGAGTCGGTTTATATAGATAAGCACGAAATTGAATGAATAAAGTATTCAAATTCTATTGATATTTCATACGGTATAAATAGAGAGATATAATCTCCTATAATTATAGTGGAAGGTAAACATAAATATGACAAATTTATCTGCATGGAAGGTAAATTAAAACACGAATCAGGGGAAAATCTATAATTTGTTTGATGTGTTATTTTCATGCCGCTTTGTAGAAGATTCTACAGTATAAACGTGCTAATATTTTACTATTGGATTTGTTACTTCTATAATACCAATCAAACTGGTCAATGAGGAGGATGGGAGACCGAGTTTGGTTCGTAATCGGACAAAACTATCTCAAGTTAATGGTTTAGTGAAAATTAACAACAAATTATCGTTGACACATGATTTTTAATCAGGTTTTTTCGAAAATGGGCCCAACAAAATTACCAAATTAGGGCTAATTTTTTTTATTTACGGAAACGAAGCCCTTGTGGCAGCCATCCTATCGCATGAGCCCCTTTTTTGGTTTCGTAATTTTTTTACATGTTTTTAATTATCTTATATTTATAACATTTGTATTTATATAATTTTGTAAATATTTTTTTTCTTTTAAAGCTTATTTTTATAACATAATTATCAATAATTAATTGAATAATTTATTAAGACATACTTATAATTAATTTACTTAGTCTGTAAATAATTAATAAAAAATATTCATAAAATAAAATTGGTAAGAGATATGAAGATGAAATATCAAGATTAAAAGAAAGTGGATAACAATCAATGAGCTATAAACTAGCCGAACTATCTGCATTAAAATCTGTCTGACTGAATCTTGGAGTGAATCCCGAAGTGAAATCTATCGTATGATAAGCCAAGGGACAGGGGACGACATCATTAATTGAATGAGCTCGAGTGGTCTTCTGGGTCGACTGAAAGGTCTCAAGTAGATCATCCTCATGTGGCCTAATGGGTGTTGATTAAGATAGAAATAACATCTCAACATCAAATTCTTTTGATGAATCAAACAATATATGGTCCGGCTTAACTTTTGCATCTACTTACATCATACCAAAGTCAATTTCTAAATAGAATAATGGATGTACTAACAGCAAAATAGGATTACTGCAATGAGTATTGTAATAAGCCTTTATATTGTCACCTTCGTCATCTTTTTTATTGTTGCTATTACTATCGACCCAAAAATTATTTTCTTCATCACTATTATCATCATTATTATCATTATTATCGTACTCCATATACTGATTATCCACAACAATATCATATTCACCAATATTGGAACCTCTCCCAACTGAATCATTTATCACTCGATGTTCATCTATAGTTGCATAAAACTGTAAAAATCCTATAGAACTATATTGAAGTGTAAATTGTTGGACTATCTTAACTGCAGCATTATTATGCACCTCCACAATATCATATAAAATATAATCGGGTGTTAGAACTGGCTGTCTATATATCAAACTATGGATACATTGGTCTTCTGTTATATTCAATTCGCGCTCAACTGTAGCATATAACCAATCAAATGTGGATATGTTTCCAAACTCAAACATAGTAGATTGTTCACCTTTGTAATTATGTCTATATTCATTTCGTACTATTCTACCTCCCTAGTGCACAGTCACAAAAAATCTAGACAACATTCTACCAAATAAAGAAATTACAAATTATTTTGCATCTAAAATTTAATAAATATTTTTCTCTACAAATTAACAAATTAACATTACAACTATCAATATAACAAATCAAATAAATACCATAAAAAAATAATAATAATAATAATAATAATAATAATAATAATAATAATAATAATAATAATAATAATAATGCAACAAATGCAAAATAGGGTAAAAAAATGTTTACGAATTTAGGTATTCTTTAATTTTTTTTTACGTAAAAAAAAATAACGTTTCTGTTCTCAGAACAACTTTTGAAATAGAAACACTTTTTTTCTGTTTCTATTCTTGGCAAAGATTTTTGGGAACAGAAATGCATTTGGTAACTGCATAAAGTTTCTGTTCTTAAAACAAAAAAGGAATAGAAACACGCTTGGTAACTATAAATAAATTATGTTCCTAATTTTTTTCATTTAATTCTATTTCTAATTTTTTCACTATGGACAATATCAACTATAAAAAAAAATGAAAGAGAACACGAAATATGTCTTCCATAGATAGGAAAAATTACAATTATGAGTCATGCATGAATGTTCCCAAGTAGATAAAAATATGATTATATAATTGAAAAATACGAAGTCATGGAATTCCAAGCATATCGTAGTCATTTGCCATTCTATTTGCAGGATTTTGATGGCAACCTAAATATATAACTGATGTTACTAATAATTTATTTATTGGTAGTGTCATTACTCATCATATATTGGGCCTATTTGGTTTAGCTTTGAGCAAATATTTTTGGGAAAACACCAATACCTTTAAGTCAAAGGGGTTTGATGAAAATAAATTGTAATTAAAAAGTGCATTTGGATGCAACTTTGACATAAATGTTGTTTGGTAAAAAATACCCTTTGTAAACGATTATATTTCTCAATTAATTTTTATTATTTCGACTATTTTTTATTTTTAATTTCTTTCTTTAATTATTTTTTTTTTTTAAAAAATTATTTCAAATTTTAAATTATTTTATTTTAATTACTTTCTTTAGTTATTTTTTATTTTTTATTTCTATTTTTAATTATTTTTATTTTTATTATTTCTATTTCTAATTTTAATTATTTTTATTTTTATTTCTTAAAAGATTATTTTTTTATTTAATTATTTTTTATTTATAATTACTTTCAAGAAAGTGTTCTCAACTATTTTTAAAAAAATGTTCCAAATGTGTTTCTAAAAAGCATTTCGAGAACACAAAAATAAGTTTTTTTTTCTTGTTTCTACTCCAAAAGTGTTTCTAGTTATTAAAAGTATTTCCGGAACACTTAATGAACATTTTTTTTTACCATATGCGTTTTTGCTCCTAAAGTATTTCCAAAATACTTTAGGAACAGAAATACTTTTTTTGGAGCGTTCCTATATGCAGCCTTAAGTGATCATTTTGAAAGTTTTTTGACATTCAAGTGATCGTTTTGAAAATTTTGACACTAAATCAAGCGTTGTACACAAGTCTTGGCATTTGTAGTGTACTTAAGCCTAGAAAAGTTTAAAAATTAATTTAAACATTATAAAAATATTGAAAAATAAAAAATATTACTAACAACCTATACATAACATAAAATTACATAAAAAAAATTAATACTTAATTAAAAAAATTTAATATCAATAAAGGCACTTGAGGCGAGGGAGGATTTTCTTTAATGAGCAAGGACAACGAAGAATGAATGCAAGCGGAGGAGAAAATGAATGCGGGCGAAAGAGTAATGAAGAATGCGTTCTTCGTTGTCGGATTTACTTTTAGCAAAGCCAGCCTTCACAGGTGCACATTTGTGAGCCTGTGAAGGAGCAGGCGCCTTAGACGCTAGTGGCACCTAGCTCGTGAGGCACATTGGGTGCCAAACGAAGCCCAAATTAGTAAATTAAAAATTTCCCCTAATTTGGTGAATTTTTTTGAGATCCATTTTCAAAAAAAGCCCATTTTAACCGGTCGTTTTTTAAAAAATTAATGAAAAATTAATTTTTTTTTTCTAAAAATCAAAAATCAACTCTAAACCCTGCCCAAGCCTAAAGAACCATTTTTGAACAAAAATATATTATATATTTTTTCTGTATTTTTCGAATTTCTTTTATTTAAAAATAGTCAAAAATTAGAAAATACCAAATGAGGTTGAAAAAATATGGAAAAATATTCAAAATCTTTATTTTAATTCCATTTACGTCTTGGCCACTTTAGGTTTCAAGAATTCGATTTGGGTAATGGAAAACCCCCAATTCATATTCAATTTGGTCAAAAGATTCCGATTTTCACAAAATTCAAAGCCGATTGAGCGAGGGCATACCATGATAGGGTTCTAAATGAACTCGAGATCGAACCCATGCCATTTTTTCTGCAAGAACCGGTCCAATTTTGGCCAGCCGGTTTAGTCGATTCGGACCGGCCAAAATTGGATCCGGTTAAACCGGCCAGTCCGACCAAACCGGGTTTTGCAGAACCCAGAAGCCAGAGGCGGAAACTGAAGAGGCAGACGCTCCTTTCTCTTCCCCAGTGAATCAGCGTAGCAGGCCAAACGAGCAAAGAGAAAAGACCAAGGTACCGAGGGAAGACTTTGACCAGCTCCATATTCAAAGGGAAGCTAACAGAGAAAACAAAAAAAAAAAAAAGAATCAGAACCGAGTGAAAGAAAGAAAGAGAGAGAAGAGTGGAGATAGAGAGGAGGAGTTCTAAGGAGATTAAAAAACAGCTGGTAACGGCTCGTTGAGAGAAAAAATAGAGAGGCAGAAGAGAGAGGTCGGCCGAGGGAGTGAAAGGAAAGAAAAAGGGAGTCCAGGATGTACAAACGCACGGGGAGGTTCGCCGAGGTCCAAAGCTATAACCACGCCATCACCGAGCCTTGGCCGCCGCCGGCGCTGCTCCGAAAGGTCAGTTTTACCCAGGCTCGGATACTCTATATATATATATATATATAGCACAAACCAGTCGAATCCATGAGCTTTGATCATGTTTATCCTTGAATCGTGTTTCGACCTGTCCATAGAGTAGTTCCTGCGTCTGCTTGTCCATTTTATGCCTGGGTTTGAGTCGCGGTCGTCCGACCTACTTCGCTCGAATCTCGTCCTTTTTTGTGTGGTTGTCGGTGGGGTCTGGTGGTGGCCGAAATGGCCGCGATGGGACCGATTGGTGTCGGTGATCGGAGGTGGTGGACGTCGGAGTCGACGGAGGGCCGACGACGGTTATCGCCTGTGAAAGCCACCGAAGGAGCCCTCCTTTAATCCTTTGGGGAAGAAGACTGTTCAGGGTCGGGGAGGGGACGACCAAAAAAAAAAAAAAAAGTAGTTAAAAGAAAACAGAAAGAAGAATATAGAATAAATAGAAGATAAAAAAGAAAGAAAGAAAAGGAAATCGAAGGCTGGGGGGCTGACTGTGACGTTCTAAAAAGCTGAAGCTCCTGTTCGTCGTTCTTGGAATGAAGATGATCCGGGGAAACATAAAATTAAATAAATAAAAAATAAAGGAAAGAAAATAAAACGAAAAAACGAAAAAAAAAATAGAGAGTAAAAAGGCTATTAGGTAAGTGAGGCCTGTTCGTTTGGATACAAGCGCGTGCGACTTTGTTTTATTTTTAAAAAAATGAGAGTTGGGCCATAGCAGTTTTGGGCTCAATTTCTTGGTTGCTTTTTTTTTTTTTTAAATATGTATTTGGTCCCATGGAGTGGGCTCATGCCGGGAGCCCAATATGTTTGAACCCAGGCCATGGAAGCCTGGGTTTGGTCTTAGACCGGGGTGGGTTCTTGGACCCGGCCCAGTCCTTTTCGTTTTAATAACAATAATAAAAAAATTCAAAAGAATAATAAAACTTCAGGATAATTCCAAATAAATAATAATCAAAAGAGTAGAAAATGGTTAGATTGACCTTATTTTCCTCGTTTTGACCTTAGATTCTCCAAAAAATGATGATTTTTCCATTTTGGCAAATTGTCCCAAAATCATCCTAAGCTTTAATCATATCATTCTCTAAGACCTTAGGGCTTTACTAAGGATGCCATATTTGTTTAGATGTGTTTTATCCACACGTCATTGACTCATTAATCGCGCACATTATCTGCCTTGATTGTGATTGATAAGATAGACTCACATTTGCAGAGCACTTTAGAAAAACACCCAATCCCGATACCAAAAGGGCATTGGAGAAAGCATTTACGTAACGAAGTCGCCGGATGCTTATTCTTTGGTTGCGTAGAATCAACGACATTTCCTAACAGTATAATAAGTTTTTTGATCTACCTTCCTTAAAGACCGGTGGCAAATTCTTTTTTGCATGTACACATACACGTGCCAACAATTACAATAACATCGAACCCATTTCCTGCTGCAATTTGATATGGGTTTGGGAGGGCCCATGCTAAGCATGTCCTGGAGGCTTAATAATCTATTAGCTTAATTTTTTCGAGGTCGGATCGAGACAATTATGAGAAAGAAGGAACATAACACGTACAAGAGAATTAACAGCAACATTTTCTTGAACAAAATGATAAGTCTCAATGTGCTTTGTCCGAACATGAAAAATTGGATTAGAAATGGGATGTAATGCTGACCCATTGTTTGCTAAAAGTAAAGAAGTCCAGGTTGGTATACCCTAATGTCGTGTCATATGTATGAAATGCAAATTAGTGCAGCAGTTGTAGAAGCAATAACCAGAAATTCACTTTCACCTTTGGAGTAGGCCATGGTGAATTGTTTCTTGGCACACGATGAAACATAGTTTGGACCAAGAAAAGTACAAAATAGATGGAGAGAATTACGAGACAAAATGCGAAGGCGCAGGTGCAAAGTACTGCAAATATTTCAGAGTATACACTTTGCCATCTGAGAGGGAGCGACAATTGAAGCATGCATATATTGGCAACGATGTTGATTGCAAGTGAGAGATTTGAAAAGCGCCTGCAATGCTTCAAAATGAGACGGATCAGCTTAGGCTTATTACTGTGTTTTGAGTGTTGTCTGCTTAATAGTTGGGAGTATCAATTGGCTTGCATTGCACCATGAATGCTCTACTCAAAAGATACAAGGCATATATTTGTTGTGAGCAAAAGAGTGCATCGGTGGAGCTGTTGACTTCAACACCCAAAACAAATGAAGAGTGCCGAGGTCTTTTGTGGAAACACTTGACCAAGTGCATGCATAAGATGGTTTCAACAATTTGGCGACCCCAGCGAAGATGATACCATCCACATAGAGCAATAGAAATCTAATATGATCTGGATGACATAAAGAAATAGTGACGAATCGACAGTGTCGCAGGAGAATTCATACATAACAAAAGTCCGCTGAACTTGTTGAGCCATATATAGCGCAAGCCGAAGTAAGCAGACATGATCAAGACAAGATGAATCTAGGTAATTGTTCCATGTAGATAAGATCATCAAGATTGCTGAGCATTGGGATGGATAAAACAAAGCAAACGGTGGTTTCTTTGACTGTGAGACAAAAGTTTCTTGAAAATCAACTCCACCTGTTGATGGAATATTTTTGCAACACGTCGTGCTTTCAGTCGGTCAAGTGAAATATCTACACATAGCTTTGCTTCGTACAATCATTTACGTCATCACATTCATCAAGGGAATGATGGGAAACAATGTTCATATATTTGTTGATGCAGAGCGTCAACTCCTCAAGCATAGCAAGTGTCCGACTGGGGTGTTTAAGGCCAAACGGATTTTGCGTGGCTCAAGAGAAATAGTTGATACTGATAGATTGGCAAACCTTGGATTTGTTCTTAGAGATCCTAGCATTTGACTCTAGGTCTATCCTGAAAACAGACATGCACGTTCGAGTGCAGAGTCAAGATTTGTTGGTGAACAAACATCTGAACAATTTCTGGACTAGAGGATGGACTTAAAAGTTGAAATTCCATTGCAATAACTCATCTTCAGTCATTGCAGTAATTTGAAAGACGAGGCAAAAGGAAATAATGCTCATAAATAACATGTCGAGATATATAAACATGTCCGGTAGATTGATAAGACAACGAATTCTTTGTGCTTTGCACTACATCACAAAATACATATAGCAAAGGGCGCTTGTGAATTTTGTTCATCACGTAGTTGTGTAGATATGAATGACAATGAGATCTAAACACCGGAGCAATGACAGATCAGGATGCTTCTTGAATAAGACCGAATGTGAGCTTTGGTTTCCTGAATAGTGGAAGGGAGCCAATTGATCAAATAATCACCGTTGTAAACAAAGTCCAGTAGTTAAGCGACATAGAGGCCTCAAATGATGTAGCTAGCCCTAGTTCAACAATGTATCGATGTTTCCTCTCAGCAATACTGTTTCGCTCTAGTGTACCTGAACAAAAGAGTTGTTGTTCAACAATTTGATTGTGAAATTCACCTCCTCCTTAGATTGATTTTTAATTTATTTTCCTATCAAGCCGATTTTCAACTACTTTCTGAACGTTTAGGAAAATTCGGAAAAATTTGATTTTTGCGTCAATGGATATAACCAGCTGTTACTTGAGAATCATCATAAATACCCAATACCATCAAAATTTCTTGCATAGAATGAATTAAGCTTGGTTCCCAAATGTCTCAATGTTTTTTCCCCAATGGGATGGGTACATAGAGAATTTGATAGAAAATGATAATTTGAATTTTGGCTAATCTGACAACTTGTACATAAAGTGATAGTGGATTTATTTATTGAAATCTAATTATCACACTGCAAGAGTTGTACAAGAAGACTATTTGGATGGCCTAACATGTAATGCCACGTGAGTTCATCCACAACCTTGTTTCTCTGAGGGAAGAACGTTTAGTATTGCGGCTCCTTATTGGTATATAGTCCTTGATGATTAGTTCCTGTCAACAAACCATGGGTCCTAGAGTTCTTGATAGAAAAGTCAAGGAATGAAACTTGAAATAGCAAGGATAATCTCTTGTCATTGAGAGACAAATTACAGATTTTTCTTCATTTGTTTGACGACAGTCTATTGTCAGTGAAAAGTGAACAATACCAACATGAATATCGGTAGTGATGTACCTTTTCCATTATCACGTGATCATGGCCATGACAAGGAACCATCGTCACAAGATAATCTAGATTATCTGTCATATGAGCATTAGCACTATGTGTTCACATACCATCACCTACGATCACGGTGGTGGATGGTAAACATAAAGATAACAATTTTATTGCATGGGAATTGAATGAACAACATATCGAGGAAAAAGTTCAAAAAAGTCATACACCTGTGCACACTTTTAGCCAATTTAGTTTCCAACTTTCTAAGTTTTGGTCAATTCAATCTAATGGCTCATAAATCATCATCATGTGCTTGTCGTCCTATCTTTATTTGGCATCACTTGCTGATATGGATCGTTTTTATTTTTAATTTATTTTGAGGATATTTATTTATTTCTTTTTTTTCTTGTTTCCTTTTTCTTTTTTTCCTTGCCTTTCTTTCCTCCAGTGTTAGGTGAGGGCCACCCTTGTAGGATCGTACAAGGGAAGCCTCACTTGGGCCGGCGAAGGTTCCCCTCACTGGCCCCTGGCGAGGACCACCCTCGCCGGCCCTTGGTGAGGCAAGGGCAATTGGTGAGTTTCTTGTTGAACTGTTTTCTTTTCTTCCACGCATGCACCAATGCCATGGCGCTTTGGGGTGCTTGTTGAGTAGGATAAATAAATAATTTTTGTCAATTTCAATGCACTATATTTTTGTACCATGTGCAATCAATACTATAAAAATTAAAATGCTTCTTAAGTATATTTAGTAAATATCCCTAAACACTCTTAACGAGAGCAGAGATGTCTTTCGTTTTGTTTCCCTATGATAATGGGTTACACATGCGCCATCCTTCCTTGCGACCATTGCGGCAGTAAAACCCTGGAACGTATGGATAGATTCGGGTCTGCTATTAGAGCATGTTCGCAATGCTTCACCACCATACAACCATCTGGGCATTGGGCATAGTCGTGCATTTCGGATCCACGCCGGCGCCAGTTCCCGTGAGAATGATGTGATTCTCGATTCTAATTCATTGGAATTGGCCTTGATCAATCCGGTTCTCTATTCAGGGAGCCGGCCCAACCAAACCATAGAACAGGTTATCTCTGACACATTACATCTATTGTCTTATCTCTCACTTTCACTGTAAGCGCCCCCCCCCCCCCTTTTCCTTAAGTCTTAGCATCTCGCTTTAGATCCACCTTTGCCTTTCTCTACGACAGTTTGGGTTTCCAGTTTGTTAGGTCTGATATTGCAAGTTTGCAGTCTATAACTCTGGCTCGTATCTCTCTTTTTTTTTTTTTGTCTGTCATATTTCTATCTCTTTGACTTTTGCTCTGCCTCTTTGCAGAGTGCGGGATTGAATCCCACACCTATGATACTAGCGTTCCTACCCCCACAATCCCTTTACCGCAGGATCATGACGGCGCGAGATGTGTGGCTTGCACCATCATTGATTTGCACGTTTTATAAGCTTTTACTTTTCGGCTACTTCAGCTTTTAGATTAGTGGATGTACTAGGTTTTACCAGGAATTCAGATAGATATTTTTTGGGTTTCGGTTCTATTTGGGTATGAATGTTACTTGATTTTTGGGCATTAAAAGTTTTGATTTTTGGCTTTCTTGTTGATATAAAAATTTGGAAAAAAAAAGAAAGATTCAGCCAGTTCCGGGTAAATCTTGGAATCGAACTAGACCAACAGATTCAATTGTAGAGTTGATTCCAAGGTCTAAGGGTAAGTTTTATGTTTCAGCTTTGGAACCTGCCCATCCAAAACTAACCACATCTAAGACAAAGTAATCCTGTTGATAGAAACTTCAACTATCCGCCGAGCAACGTGTTTCTGAGTGGTATCCCTTTATTTTCCAACCTTTTACAGTTTATTCATATGGGAGACCTAAATCATGTATGTACCCGAATATTGATGTGATAATTATATAGTTTAGTTTCCAATGAGTACGATTGTGCGAAGTAAATGAGAAATTCCCAATCCTATGAACCAAAGAGACTTAAATGAATTTATGCACTACAAATCGTCGAAGTCTATTGAAACCAGAATCGGCAAAAGAAAAGGAAAAAAAAAAGAAACAAACGCTCCAGGTAAGTCTAATGAATTGGAAAATAAAGCGAATCAAAATACACATGGTCTTCAATGTTTAGGTAGGCCCAAAGCTGAATTTCCACACTAATGGATTTGCTATTCACACTGGTGATGATCCCACTATGAGTTTGTGTTGTTGGGCCGAAGCATGAAGTAGTCTGTTGATAGAGTCGAGCGTGGTAGCCTAGTGATACATGAGCTACACTCTTCTTTCGTAATCACAAGTTCGAGTCGAATCGTGAGCGAACCTCTAAACCAACTCCTGTTAATTTAAGCTAAAGTACACTACAAATGCTAAAAATTGCGTACGGTGTTCATTTTAGTGCCAAAACGTTTAAAACGATCACTTAAATGTCAATTTTTTTAAAAATAATTACTTAAGTGTTAATTTTTTTTGAAAAATGATCACTTCATTGTCAATTTTGGATCGCCGGATATGGCACTGAAGTGATCGTTTTTTTTTTAAATGGCACTTAAGTGATCGTTTTGAGAGTTTTGGTGTTGAGTGATTGTTTTTCAAAAATTTAACATTTAAGTGATCGTTTTGAAAGTTTTTTTGACATTTAAGTAATCATTTTGAAAATTTTGGCACTAACGTGAGCACCGTACATAAGTTTTGACACTTCTAATGTACTTAAGCCGCTAGTTTCCAACATTCCGTATTGGGTATAGTAATGCCTAGAGTTGGGGCCTTGCTCGTGTATAAGTTGGAACGCCCTAACTTGTTCTATTTTTTTTTTGGTTCCATGTTCTTTTTTTTAATTGAAGGAAATTTTCATTTCACCTAAAAGAGAGGTACATAACATCAAGAAAAAATAAATCATAAAGCATTGCAATCCAGCGCAAATCTGAGAAATAAATCAACTTGATATAAATTGCAGCAACTCCCTCCTTCCACAAAAATGTATTTGTCATCGTGTCATAGCACAATTGGCGTCGATCACCGAAACTCGTATCATCATCGATGATGAACACATGCCAAATCTTCCGATATAGTAATTACAGTTTTGTCTAAAGGCGAAGCGCGCCAACCTTCGGGGTGCCCAACACCAACACCAACACCGTAAAGAAACAACAACAACACCTATAGATTGGAAAAACAAAAATAAAGTCTTGTAAATCCCAGATCTATATGTAGATCAAGATAGAAGAGTGTTGGATTTTGTACAAGAAATTTCCAAATTATCATCAAACAATCAGAGTATATGTAGCGGAAATAAATAAGTAGACGTATCCATATGTGAATTTTCCTTAGGGATTATTTGTGCATTTGGAAATCAAAAACACACATGAAGAGGGTTTTAGGCTTACCTTTCAAAGCATATTCAAGATGACTCGGTTCATATGTTCTTGAGCCTCACAAGTATCGGGCCTTTAGTTCTAACATAGCATCAATCCCACGACGAACGAAAATAAAGCTCGCCAAATATCGTATGTTTTATCGATGTAGGTCGGTTAAGGTATGTGTAGTTAGATTTGTATTGCATAGAAATATGTGTAAATAGATTCAATGGGTCAATATGGATTGGACTATTTTTGACTCATCCAAACCTGACCCAGCCATTTGACAGGTCTATATACGAACGGTTTCATTAGCAAGTCACCTTAACGAGAAATTTATCAACCATGGGTGAGTAGCTCTAAGTTCCTTCCACTATTTGGATTCTGTTAGTTGGAATTGGTTTTTCCATTTTTTGGAATGTGGAACCCACCCTGCACTCCTTAAAACCTAGAACCTATCTAGTCACAGGTTCCAGAGTCAGTTTCACAATGTATCTAAGTTTCACCTGTATTCTTAATTAATACCCAGGTTCTACCTGTATTCTTAATTTAACGATTGTAGTGAATTATCATATCTAATAACCATCATTTGATGTCACAATCCATTATCAATAACTCATATTTAGACATAGTTATGGATATCGCCGATTAATGGTTACAAAAACAATCATTATCGAATGTTATGGAATATTGCAGATCACGAGAAGATATATAACCAAAAAATCACAAATTTTGAAACATAGAACCTGCCTGTCAAAATCGGTTCTCCCATTTTTGGAACCTGAAACCTAAATTGCATATCTTGGAACCTAGAATTTACCATGTTTCAATCAATTTGAGTCTCTAGTTTTCGATTCTACCTAAGAACTATGCTCACCCTAATTGTCAACCCTATGTGATAAAAAATATTTTTATTTCGAATGACTAATTAAATATGATACAAGAAAGATAATATTTTGTTATCGAAAAATTATCTACATTGAAATGCTCGACAAGTTTTTCAAAAATTCATTAATATAACCGATATATGAAATGTGTTAGAGATATAAAAAGGGTTAGAATGGTCTTTAGTTATCGAGATTTATTGTGTGCATATATATTGAGTTTATTATAAAACTAGTAGACATTCTCTTTACATGATATCGGAGCCTTGAAACCCTAAACCTAGGTTATCGACACCCTTGATCTACATATGGATACACGTACCTCATTAGAAACCCCTAGATCCAAATACACCGTCGATACCTAGTGTCACCCATGCTCGTCAGCCAAGATCTGGAGTTGCCTGACATCGCCTAGGCCAGTGAAGTCTAAACTCGACGTCATCGGTGTGGCCCAAACTCGATGAAGCCCAAACACAGCGTTGCCCAATCCGATGAGTCCATATCTAGGGTCCTTTTGTGTCGCCTAGGTCGATAAGCCTAGCTCTGGCATTCTCTAGCCACTTCCGTCACTGTCCTAACTCTAGCGAGCATCTACTATCTTGGTTGAGCAAGGTAAAAAGCACAAATATGTATTTCTTGAGATGCTACTAAAGCTGTAATAGTTCTTATTTCTTCATTGGACTTGGGCACTTGTTATTTTTTCTTTGGTAGTCATCTTGTGTTTTGTACAGAAAGATTTGAGTACTTGATCTCAAACTAGAGATGTCATGGTCATTTTTTCCTGAAATTCTTGATGTTTTGCTGATGTCCTATCCTATTTGAATTGCAATTGTACCACTGTGGGAGAAGCTAAGTGATGGGCATGATTTGTTCATATTGTTGCTATTGATTCATTGGTGGATGATTGATATTTTGGGTGGTTGTTGTTGGGAATTAGCTAATATAGCAGTAGATAGGAGGCATGACAATAGATAATGTTGGCAGGACAATAGATGCTCCGTATAACACTTCGATTTCTGACTTTGAGTTATTGATTTATTGGAGTTGATTTAGAGTGGTCATCAATTGTAATGACTAATCTTGAGAAGAGGGTACAGTAAGACTAAGGTAATTTCCCCTTCGTTTTCTCGAATTACTAATAAAAGCTTGAGTGTATTATCAACTTTCAACAATGGAAGAAGATTGTTAAGTTCATGTTGAAGGGTAAAAATCAGCATATACACTTGATTAGAACTAAACTTACTAATGATATAAATTTGGATGTTATTGATGTGCGTTTTTTGGGTCAGCTTTTGAACTATACAGAGAGTAATATTGTAGACTTGGTAACTCACATTGATATGTCAAGAATTGCGGGAGTATTTAAATGTATTATATTCTGACCAAAATAATATTTCTAAGATATATAACCTATCACAGGAGTTTCATCAATTCGAGAGCAAGAGGCGTTCTATTAATTAATACTTCGTTGATTTTAATAGAATATATGAAGAGCTGAATGCCCTTCTTCCTATTTCTTCTAATGCTGAATAAATGTGACTTCAAAGAGAGCAATTAGCTGTAATGAATTTTCTAGGAGGTCTTAGTCCAGCCTATTATACTGTTAGGTCTCAAATTCTAGGAGGAAACATTATTGCATCACTTAGGGATACATGTGCTCAAGTTCTTCAGGTATCTCATGGTTCTTCTTAGAATACCATAACTGTGATTGATAGTTCAGCTCTTGTCTCTCAATATCGAACTGGTGAAAGTAGGGGTGATGAAGAAAATTATGGAGGATGTAATGATCATGGTGGCCATGGTGGTCGAAGCATAGAAATAGGAGAAATAGGAAGAGGCCAAGGACAAAGATGACTTTATGGATAGCCCCAAACTTTTGCCGAGAGCTCAAGGGCTATTTGGACTTGTCATTATTGTGAAAAACCTAGCCATATTCAGAAATTTTGCTACAAGTTATATGGTAGACTAGAACAATAACAACAATTTGCAAATGCTGCATTTGTCACTGACTCTTTATCCCTACCATAGTCTTTTCAAGGCAATGTAGTGGTTATGTTTGATGAGAAATTTGCTCGGTATAATCAGTCTCATATTTTACAGCCTACTTCTTCTACTTTCACTGCTACTCTAGTCTACATAAATAATGCTACTACATGTATTTTAGCTAGTTCTGGTCCTCAGGTCATTGATTTGGGGGCATCCGATTATATGTTAGGTCTTTTAGGTATATTTTCTTCTCTTACTTCATCATCATCCACTGTTACTTTAGCTAATGGTTTATCTTCTCAAGTTAAGGCAGTTGGTATAGTTTATCCAACCCCTTCTTTATCATTATCATCAGTTCTTTACATTCTAAAAATTTCTTTCAATCTCATGTCTGTTAGTAAATTAACCAAGCACTTTTAATGTTTAGTAAATTTTTACCACGATTCTTGTATTTTTCAGGATCTAGCTATGAAGAAGACATTGGTAGAGGATGAGAGACAGGGGACTGTTTGTGCTTGAAGGTGCTCCTTTAAATTCTTGCCCCGG
The DNA here is from genome assembly GCA_019149425.1 of Psidium friedrichsthalianum. Classification (NCBI taxonomy): domain Eukaryota; kingdom Viridiplantae; phylum Streptophyta; class Magnoliopsida; order Myrtales; family Myrtaceae; genus Psidium; species Psidium friedrichsthalianum. The sequence goes on along the minus strand of JAGVVM010001117.1, from coordinate 40,072 downwards.
TATTACTTCTCTACATCATATTCATTGTCGTCTTGGATATCTTTCGCTACACAGTCTTTAAAAGTTGGATTCTAGCTTTTAGTCTCTTTCCAGTTTAGAAGTGAATCATGCCAACTTGGCAAATTGCATCGTGTCAGTTATCCCCTTCGAGTCAATAAAAGAGCAATATCTCCTTTTTCATTAGTTCATTCAAATATTTGGGATCCTTGTCATTTGATTTTCAATTTGAGTTTCAGATACTTTGATATTTTTGTTGATGATTATTCAAAATTTACTTGGTTATATTTAATAAAAAGTCATTCTGAATTATTTCTATATTTTGAGCCTTTATTTCAAAAATTTGCACTCAGTTTGGTGTGAAGTCAAATTTTGCATTTTGATAACGTTTTTTTTTATCGGAAGTATTTTGATAACGTTAAAGAGTGCTTTTCTGTACATTTTTTTTGTCTTTATGACTCAATGTGATATGATTCATTATCTTCTTGTCGTGATACATCTCAGAAAATGGTGTAGCTGATAGGAAGAATAGACATTTATTGGAAGTCATCAGGTCCATGTCATTTGACATGAAGGTTCCTAAAACCTTTTGGTCTAATATTATTCTTACTACATGCTATCTTATTAATCGCATGCCTTTTTCATTTCATGAGGTGGTATTCCTTTCTCCACTTTGTTTCCTAATTAAGCTTTGTTTACGTTACCACCCTGTATCTTTGATTGTGTCTGTTTTGTCTGTGATTATCGACTTGGAGTATCAAAACTTGACCCCAATGCTATTAAATGTATGTTTTTGAGCTATTCTTGTTCTCAAAAAGGATATTGTTGCTATTCTCCAATCCTGAGAAAATACTTTATAGCTGCTGATATTTCATTCTTTGAGTTTACTTCTCATCATGAAGTTCGAAACATTATTTTCGAGATGGATGAAGACTTAGATGTGACTATTATTCAATCACTTGCTCCAACTGTCTCACCAGTATCTACATAGGAATCTCATCTTTTTAAAGTTTATACTCGATATTTTTGAGCAATAACTAATCCCCCATCCTCCCATTACTATTGTGTCATCTTCTGCTCCAGATCTACCTACAACTGATTGTTGACACTTGATTTTCAGCTATTTTATTTTAGAAAATTTTTAGAAAATTCATAAAAATTATAAAAAATTGAAAATTCAGCTTTGGGGACCTTGGTCTAGCCTAGGGATCCAATTTTGAGCAAAAAATAATTTTTCATATTTTTAGTATTTTTTGCATTTTATTTTCAAAAATTCATAAAAAATCAAGAAAAAAATGAGAAAATTACAAAATCAACTTTGAAAGCCCTAGCCTAGCCTAAGGAACCAATTTTGAACAAAAAATAATTTTCCTTATTTTTTGCATTTTTTTATATTTTTCAAAAAATAGAAAAATACAAAAAAATTAATAAAAAATAGTATTCGTGGCCACAAAAATACGAAAAAATAGCCCATATTTTTATTTCATTTTATATTCATTTTGACCAAACAAATTTTGAAAAAATTAATCTGGAAATGGGGTTTTCTTTGTTAATCACATTTTCAAATTAATTCAAAAAATTCTAGAAATTCCATTTTAATTCTGTAATTTTCAAATTTTACATTTTTGGAGTCGTGCCACCCCCCTCTATTTTTCAAAATTAAAATCCAGTCCAAAAATTCGCTGAATTGGTCAATTTCGTGCAAAAGGACCAAATTGCAATTTCTGGTTTTTCAATTTAGTCCTTAAAAATGCTTAAAATGCAATTAAAATTTTTCTAGGGACTGAATTGAAAATAAGAGCACGTCACCCTATAGTTTTTGGCCTTCTGAATCCATTGGTGGTGTCAAGTTTTGCAAAAAAGGTCATCCAAGGTTTGAATTTTGTAGAACGGGTCCTCGGGTCAAAATTTAGAAATTGGGGTTTTTACGCAATTCTCTGAAAATTTCAAAGAAAGAAACCATTTTCTAATAGAACTTTTGGTCCTGAGCCTAATTCCGGTATCAATTTTAAAAAATTATATTGAATTTGGGACCAATTTGGGTTTTTAGCCCAATCGGGTCGACCGGGTCGGATTGACTCGACCCGGTCAAACCCGTTTTGACCCAAAAGAAGCTAGAGCTTCTTCTTCCCCGTTTGTTACACACGTGGCTTATTGAGAGAGAATGGAGTCTGTTGAGGGGGGATTCAACGGATTTGGGGCAATTTCAAGCAAATATAAATGGTCAGTTGTGAGAGATTCGGAGGAGGGCATTAAGTTACATAGATACGCAGAAGGAGAGGAACGGCTGAGAGAGAGAAAAGGTCTTGGGAGGCTCTCTGTCAGTCGCCATTGGAGAAGTGGCCGAGAAGCTTTGAAGCTTCGTCAGATCGTTCAGCGAAGGACCAAGCTCCAACGTCGGCCGTTCAAGCATCCCGAAGCTCAGGAGAATCGCCAGATTTAAGCCGTAAGTCATTCCTTCACTGTTATAAGTAAGTGCCATTGATGCGCGGCTTAAGGTCCGTTAATGGTAGATCCTGCGTTTTTTCATCATTTTCATCGATTCTTGGCTTGAAATGCCCCTGCAGTCGTGCTGATTACACTTCTATGCTTGTTTTTATTTTTACTGCATGAAACCCCCCGAGTCAACCTAGAAGCTCCCTCGGTCTACCATGAATTCGTGAGTTTCTCTTGCACGAGATCAGTGCTTCTATGGATGCAGATAAGTTTCCTTGTGTTTCTGTAATGTTTGTGGATGGATTTTGTTGTTTGTATAGTGTAGAACTGTTGCTTCCGGATCTATCGCCGGCATAACTCTCGGCCGAGGCTGGAGTAAGGCGTTTTAGGTGGCTTTCTAGCTCGAAATCCCTGGATTCGCAAGCTAGAATGGTTTAGGTTACATTCAGAGTGAGATTAGGGAACTTTTGGCATAGTTTAGGCTCATTTTAGGGTACTCCGGCGAACTTCCGATGACTCGCCGGCGACCATAGCTGCTCTGGTCGTCTTCTCCGATTGGAGGTTGACCAGGTCAACCTTCGTTGACCTGGTCAACGCTGACGTGGCGCTGACGTAGCTTGCCACGTCGGACGCCACGTCAGCAGACGGTTATAACAGATTAACGAAGAATAACAAATGCGATCGGACGGCGAGGGGATAGCCACGTGTCAGCATCTTAGGGTTTCTGAGGATAAAAATCTCCAAATTCGAATTATTTGGTTATTTCTATAAATAGAAAATAAAAATATAAAGGAAAATGAAGATCAATCGAACGGTAGGAATTGGGTCTTGAGATTGGATCGTGACCATAGATTTTAGTAAGGAGAATGAACGGTCAGATCAGTGGAGAGAATGAATGGCTGAGATGATGACACGTGGAGAGCCCGGGACCATAGGATTAAAAGAGGCGGGAATATTGAAAATAAAGTAAAAAATGAAAAAAAAATTCGAAAATTCAAACAACAATTACTTAAACAGCGCCGTTTGGTCTCGGGCTAGGTCATTCGGGCCTTCGGGCCGGGTCTGGTAGTGGGCCGGGTCCGTTGACCCGGTCCGTATAACAATAAAAATAATAGAAAAATAGAAAATTCGAAAAAATGATAATAGAAAATAACAATAGAAAATCCCCAAAATTAATAAAAAAAATAAAAAAATGGAAAATCATTAAAAATCAAAACTGCGTCGTCTTCGTCTCGGGTCTTAGGTTTGGGCCTTCGGGTCGGATGGGCAGGGTCGACCCGACCCGGTTCGGAGAATTAAAAAAAAGAGTAATAAAAATTAAAATATATAATAATAAATAAATAAATAAAAAATCTGAAAAAAGTAAAAATTCATAAAAATCATAAAAAATATAAAAAATAATAAAAAATATTCTAATAAATAAATAAATAATAATAATACAATAAAAAATAAAAATGAAACAAAATAAAATAATAAATAATAAATAATAAATAAAAAAAGAAAAGAAAATAATAATAATAAAATATATAGAATAATAAATAGTAATAAATAATAAATAAATAAAGTAAATAAATATTAATAAAAATAAATGATAAAAATATATAATAAAAAATAAAATAAAAATCCTAAAAAGATAATAAATAATAAAAAATAAAAAACAAATAAAAACAAATAAAAATGTAAAAAAATAAAAAATAAAAATAAAAAATCAATAAAGAAAGAGAGTTTAAATAATTAAGAAAATTCAGAAATTGTAGAAAAATAGAAAAGATAGTGATAAAAAAAATCATAGAAATTTTAGAAAAATTTGGAAAATTTGTTAGAAAAATATAGAAAATGTTTGGAAAAATAGGAAAATGCAGATAACCAAAATAAAAAATCCCAGAAAATATAAAAAAATGTTCCAAAAATAGGAAAGCCCTTAGAAAGTCTTAGAAAATTCTAAAAATATCAAGAAAAAACCCAGAAAAATTCCCAAAATTATGGAAGTTATGAAAAAACCACATTCAACTGATTTGACCTATTTTCACATTTTTGAATTCCCCAGCCTTCCAAAATGACCATTTTGCCCCTCTGGTCAATCTGACCCAAACCATTCCAAATCATTCTTGAACCTAATTGGTGTGTTTCCTAGTCTTTTAGGACTCTCCTTTACTCGAATTGACTTGATGTGATGTGATTTCTCCCTGATTGATTCCTTGATCGCGCATTTATTTCTATAATTGTGATTGATAGGATAGATACTCCCATTTGCATGAACCCTTTAGACTTTCAGAGCCTACCTTACCCAATCTCGCCTGCATGAACTCCTTAGAATAAGAAAATCACTCAACATAGGTATCGAAAGGGCGTCGATAGAAATATCGGCGTAACTAAGTCCCCGAATCCAAATCTCTGGTTTTCGCAGAATCGAACGATTTCTCCCAATCACTCGATAGGGTTTCCGATCATACCCTCCAATAAATGATTGGTGGCGACTCCGATGGCATGCACACTGATCACATGTCACCTGACCACACTAAGGTCGACATCGATTTAAAATTCCCTGACGCGATTTGGTATGGGCCTGGGAGGGCCCGAGCTAAGCCCAAATTTTAAAAATGGGCCTAGCAATCCATCAGCCCTCATTCCTTCGGGAGGGTCGCGACACTGATCCTCAAGCGATATCTAATCTTGATCATCATATTGCTCAATGCAAATGTATGCATACTTGCACTTAGCACTCTATTGCAAACTTTATCTCATACACTTTTATGTCTTCTTCTTTTCGATCATTTTTATCCACTGTTGATCAATATCTTGTCCCCAAGTCTATAGTGAAGCATTACAAAGTCCTGATTGGAGGATAGATATGGAAGAAGAGTTAAAGGCATCACAGGTTAATGAAACTTGGAATTTGGTACCTCTTCCATCAGACAAAACTATTATTGGTTGTCGATGGGTGTATACTATGAAAGTCAATCCTGATGGTTCTCTTGTTTGCCTAAAAGAAAGACTTGTTGCAAAAGGGTATACTTAGGTGTATGGGGTTGACATACTTTTACTGCCACATATAACTAGTCCTTATTTTAGTTTGATGTAAAGAATGCCTTCTTGTATGGTACTCTTGATGAGGAGGTCTATATAAGATTTGTTCCTCAAGAGGAGTATGGTGGATTGGTTTGTAATTTAAAAAAGCCCATGTATGGTTTGAAGCAATCTCTATGAGCATGGTTTGGAAGATTTTTTGAAGTTTTACATTTATTTAGACTATCTAGATGTGAAAATGATCATTCTTTCTTTTATAGATAATTAGGGAGAGATAGGCTATTCTTGATTGTGTTTGTTAATGATATTATCATTATAGGAGATGACTCGGTTGGTATAACTAAATTAAAACTCTATCTTCAACAATAGTTTCAGAGCAAGGACATAGGAAAGTTGAAGTATTTCCTAAAAGTTGAGGTGGCATAATCAAAGAAAGGAATTGTTCTGCAATAGCGGAAGTATGCCCTAGATTTGCTCACTGAGGCATATATGTTGTGGTCAAAACCTTTTGATTTACCTACAGGAGAAGAAGTTAAACTACTGGCTGATGAAGGAGAAATTCTTGATAATACTGAGAGATATATAAAATTGGTAGGTAAGCGGAATTATCTCACAATTATTCGACCAAAAATTGCCTTTCTAGTTAGTATGGTAAGTCAGTTTCTATCTTTCCCTCGTACATCTCACTAGGATGTAGTATTCAAATTTTGAGATACTCGAAGAAGGCTCTAGAGAAAGAATTTTTTTTTAATCAAAATCATTGTCATAGTAGAGTTGAAGGATTCTTTGATGTTAATTGGGCATGATCTCCATATGATAGAAAATCAACTACTAGCTATTGTACATTGATTGGAGGAAATCTAGCCCCATAAAAGAGTAAGAAGCAAAGTGTTGTTGCCCGTTCCGGTGCTGTGTCAGAATATAGAGTTATGACACAAGTGATGTGTGAATTAATATGGCTTCAGGTAGCAATACATATAGCTTCTAATGCTGTGTTTCATGAGAGAATAAAATACATTGAGGCTAACTGTCATTTTATTTGCCAGAAGCTGCAGAGTGGAATGATTCTTCCCAGTTTTATTAGGACTGGTGAACAACCTGTAGATATTTTTATTAAACCTCTGGATTTTGGGAGAATAGGATATATTCGTAACAAGTTGGATATGATTGATATTTATGCTCCAACTTGAAGGGGAGTATTAGAGATATAAAAAGGGTAGAATAGTCTTTGGTTTATTAGAGTTTATTGTGTACATATATATTGAGTTTTTATTAATAAAATCAGTAGAAATTCTCACGTACAAAATGGAACAACGTCCTATTCTAATCTGAGTGTAATGGTCCATTGTTGACATGCACTAAACCTAGCGACGTAGAAAATAATTAAACAAGAAAGTATCACACCTTTCGTTAGATCCTGCATCATTTCTCAAAATGCCTTCGCGAATTAGTCACCAAGCATAACTGTATATATCTACTGCAAGAGCAATTCAGACTTTGTGTCATGCTTTGTGTCGTCTCCGTGCCAGCCACTTTTCTCCGATTTTCCGTGGCAATATCCGAGCCGAACCGAACCTACCAATGACAGAGCGCACGAAGAAAGGGTACAAGGGCCAATTCACAACGGCTGCCTCCCTAGGATTGGAGAGCTTCTCTTTTGTTATCGACTTCTTTAAGATGGTCCAGTGAAGACAACCTTGATGTGATCGGGGGGAGTCACACTCTCCATGGGGTTGCACCCTCTGATCAGGACCTCGACCATCCTGCCCGTCGGGTCTGTTCCGTTGATTACCTCACAGCACTGTCTCCGTGGTGCCTGCGAGATCGAACCAAACAGTTTGATTGTATAATCGCAACTTTGGTCATCAGAAATTTAACAGTTCACTAGGTCAGACGGTTCGTTGGAATTACAAGACTTTTCGCGAATCCTAAACTAAGCCGAGTCAATTACTCCGCACAATCCCGACAACTATTGAAAGAGAGAAAAAAAAAAAAAAACCAATGCGACGTCACCATTCGGTTCTTTGAATGATATGTCGGTTTTTTAGTCAAAAGGATGATAATCACGGTATGTGAGAGGGGATGGCCTCTTTTGGATCCGGCGCGGATCGCGCAAAGAATTATGCCTTTACAGGAGCAAATCAAGATTGAAATGATCGGATGAAACGTGTTGTGCGTCCCCCAAAAGTCTCTTAGTAGTCTCCACGTCTTTCGTGACGTGATCATCTCAAAAGTCAACAAACATTGGTCAAAATACATTGACCTTCCATGCATTCGAGCCAATATCAGGCCAATTGTCCGACGAAAATCTGTACTAGATTATTAGGCGCCTCCTTGGTAAGTTCACACTATTACTTTCTAAACTTAATACTAAATTTTTCCACTCAAGTTAGAAAAAGTCACTACGCATGAGATTTGAGAAATAGACGTTCGTACCTTTTTCCATATGTTTGGTGTGAACGTTGAACTCGACACGTTGAAACTCTGGACGGCCAAAGCAGGAGCATAGTGCGGGAGGTCACAGTCCTTCTCATCCACAGACGACCTCACGTACGTGGTCAGCGTCTGGCCGTCCCCAGCCCGGTGAACCCGGTCCAGGAAATACACCACGGGCCGCTCGCACGGGTCCAGGCTGATTTGCCGGGTGTTGAACGTGAAGGGCTCATTGCTCCAGCTCCGCCACGTCTGGAACGTCTGTACTGTCGTCTCGAGCTCCTTCGCCGTCACGAGGGACGGGTAGAGCTGGATGGTATAGCCCCAGGACACGGACACAGACCAGTTCCGGGCTAGGTCGTAACAAAAGCTGTGCTGGAGGGTCCGGCCCGGGTCCAACTCGAACGCGGTCCGGAGCTTCTTTAACGAGTCGATCTGGTCCAAGCCTGGGAAGATGGGGTCCACATAGTCCATGTGGTGGAGGGAGACTAAAGGGGCCAATGGGTGCGCCGCTAATAAGCCATACGGATTGCCACGTATGTCTACCTGAGGAAAAAGTATTTTATGTGCCCGCTGGACGGCTGATATGGTGTAACTGAGCAATCAAATATTGCACGCATGATATGCATTGCAGTTTCCAACCAATGTTTGTATTTCAAAGTTAAGTAAATATTTTCTCCCTAATTGAGATCCACACAATCTAAAATTACAATCTCACATTATTGTTTGTTGTTCATTTGCCAGATTACTGTAGGCTTATTCTGGCCAAAACAAAATTTAGAAAAAAATTATTGATTTGTATATTATCACAAATCTCATCTTCCTATAAAAGAAAAATGTACTTACAATTTGATTGCTATGCTAACAAGACTTTTGAGATTTCATAACCATTATAATGCCATTACTTGATGTTATCTAAATATAGATATTGATTTTAAAGAAGCACATTTTGGGTTGTTGCTCTCTAATGGCATCCTAAGACGAGGGTTCCATCCAGAAAAAAAAAAAAGATAATTCATATCTCGATTGTTTATTAATCTCGGAATTCGTAACAAGTTTAGATGTGAAATGATCCGAGGAAGATGTTTGGAGGATCCGGAGTAGATTTGGTTTATTTGAATTTAAATTATCATTCGAAATCTAGTTTATGCCAATATCACAGGGGGTTGAAATTTACTTATTTGAAATAATTATGAATGATCTTATTCATATTGCTTAAGTGTTGATGATATGAAAGAGCTTTGTTTATGCAAAAAGTCTCTCAATGTGAAGTGTTGGATGATACGATAGAGTTTTTCTATTTATACAAATCTCTCAACGACTACCAATGATTGACTCTATTCTAGATCGCTTAGAATGCATCTTCCCATCTAACAACTACAATATAACTCAAGAATAAAAAAGACATTTCAAATCTTGTCTCGAGTTGATTTGATAACTTTCAGTCCATGACACGATCAATAGTGCCCAGTTCAATTTAGAATGAAATTCTATGTTTTACATGATGAATTATATTCATGGACTAGAAAATTTGAAATGATACGACCTAAATTGATGTGCCTAAAAATTTACTCGAGGGAACCTAAATTATATTACCTGGTGAAACCCGAGCTCCTTAGTGACGGGCACGCCAATCTCGCTTAAACAGCCCTGCACCTTCTGGTCGGACCCATACATGTCCGCATACCGGTCGATGCACCCATCCAACACTCTTGCAAGCTCCGCCGCAAGCGGGTAGCTCACGGCGAACCCGCCGCCGCCATAAGCCATCGTGTAAGAGTGGATCACGTCCTGCTCGACACTCTCTGAGTTTGCTCCGATGTAATACATCTGGCTGTGGTCGTACTTGGCAAGGACGCTGACCAGGTTCTTTGGGAAGAACACCGTGTCGTCGTCGCCCATCACAAACCATTGCACGCCCTCGAGCCCCAGCTCGAAGCTCTCCTTCACGATGCGGGCTATCCGGATCGCCGACCGCGACCCGTACCAGCACGTGTACTTGAAATTTGATGTGTTGGCCGAGACCCGGTATGGCAGGGAGCCGGCTGGCCATGTGCCGGCGGTAGGGGAGGGTTCCTGGTCGAGCCAGACGAAGCCGCGGGTGACGTTGGGGCGCCACCAGATCTCACTGTAACGGCGGCGCTCATCCCACGTCTTCGCTGAGCCGCCAATGCCGAACAGGATGTGGGATACATTCATGGGGGCCTCAGCCTCGGAGGAGGCGATGCGGCGGAGGGCAGGGGGCTGGAAGGCGAGGCCGCATTGGGTACACGCGGGAAGGTGGGGTTGGGCGGAGAAGACGAAGTAGAGGACGAGGGAGAGGGAGGCGAAGGTGCAGAGGGTGAGGGCGGTCTTCATGAAGAGGGAGAAGGCGTCGGCGGCTTTGGACGTGTGAAGGAGGACGGACTTCCATGGCTTCAGTGGGTCGTGAATCGACGTCTCTCTTGTCGAAGACATTTTCATTGTGAGTAGTCGTGAATCGTCGTCTCTCTTGTCGAAGACATTTTCATTGGAAATACGCAGAACAAAAGGAGAGAGAAAAGATTGGAGGGATCGTGATTGATCACCTAAAATCTTCTGATCAAAATTAACCATAAGAAGATGAAAAAAAAAACAGGGTATAATCGAATTTGAGAATGTCAGATATAGACTTTGGCAACTCTCTCTGTCTCAACGTGCAAACCTTCAACGGATTTGGACTTAGATGGACAATATCGTGCGAGGAGGATATGGGGGCATGATTGTTGATTTGGGTTTCTGATAAATTGGGAGCTTTGGATAGAATATATTTTATACCATAAAAAGGGCATGGGTATATAATCAAGCATCCAAAATATGAAGTGGACACAACACATCTTTGCATCACCTATCTTTGGTCAAGCTATCTCGTGCCCCTTTCTCTCTCCATGCTCTATCTATGCTGCTTCTTACTATATTGTTTTAATCCCCTTTATGTTAAGATTTGCGTGTAAAACTATTTTTCAGAAATTGGTTTTTCCAAACTTTAACCCATTTGATTCGTTGATAATGACTTAAGTAAAAAAAAAATAATTTTCCGTCAACAAAAATTTTCACATAAAATTAGGATAGAGAATTCCTAAATCTAAAGAGTGAAAACACTTTATGAGATTTATGCTTTGCCATGTCCAGTGAGGCTTGAGCTTGCCAAATCCCAGCAAGGTACGAGCTTGCTAGATCCAATGGAGGCTCAATCTTGTGTAGCCGGTCGCCGAGGCCTTAGTGACCCGCAGAGAATAAAAGAAATAATAAATTTTAAATATATAATATCAAAATAAAAAGTATTTAAATTTTTTAAAAAATTGATCCTAAATAAAGACACGAGATTAAAATTATTTTCAAATGAGATTCAAATACCAAAAAACTTTTTCGGTCATACCATCAAATGAAGAAAAATAAAACCCTTTTTTTGGAAAAAATTTTGAGAAATTATTTTCCTTTTTTGTGAATTTTTTTCCCAATAGCGTCTAAGAAAGTTACAATTCTTTTAACAGTCCTAGTGTGTAGTGTAAAGGGGGTGACACTTTTTGGCCGCAAGTGAAAACACAGTTCATCTCCAAAGTTCTAGGTCAAGAAAATGGTCAAAAGTTTGGTATTTGGAGGGAAAATATCTTTCAAGGATAGGGATTTTATTAACGGGTGTTGGGAGGCGCCTGTCAGCAAAGCTTTTACTATGCCGATTGTTCTTGTATCATATGTCACGGGCCCATCGATTCAGGACTCGATCGCTCGATCGCTGGTGCGGCCTTAGGAACTTCTTCTCAAGTTAGCCTTTTCCTTGTTCAACTCACAAGGATCTTTAGAGAGAGATTTAGAGAGAAAAGCTTTGGATTTTGTATTATTCGTGAGATGAGATGATACAATAGGGAGGATGAGAATCCTTTATATACAAATACTCGAGCGATAAGGACCATAGATCTTTCCTTCATCTAATGGTCGATATTAGATCTCCCCAACTTCTACCTACCCGTATTAAATAGAGATACACAATTCTCAAATTGCCCGCCCCTAGGATCTAACTAGAATTCCCTAGAGGATTCTCTACTCTTCCTTGGAAGTCCACAATCCACCTTGCCTAGAAACCCTCCTTGGGTGATGCATTCCACCCGAACGATGTCATTTTCCCCCACCTATTCTGGCGATGCCCTCGTCACACTATCTGCAATATAGGCCTCGATCTATTTTTGGAATTGCCAAAGAGACTCGTCACTCTTTGGGAGACCTTTCCATTGGATTAGATACTCCTTCACTGCGCAATATCACTTTCGTACAACTTAATCCACCATGATGTAATCTACGTCTCGATCATATGAAGTTTTGCTCCAATAGGCACCATTTGAGACTTTCCTCAATCTAGATCTCCTTCATCCAAATGAAATGGTTTTAGCATACTCATGTGGAACATCCTAAGATTGCCAGGAGTTCCAGCTTGTACGCTGCATTGCTGACCCATTGGATGATGTGGAACGGCCCCTCGTAACGTCAGAATAGTGCTTTATGAACGCCCTTATATCGTAACGGTAGTTTGGATAGCACTAGGTCTCTAACTGATACTTCGCATGTCGCCGCTTTTGATCCATTAACTTCTTCATCTGTTTTGATGCTTTATGCGACCTAGATCAGCTTGCTTGTGTCACTCCTTGGTACACTTGTGTGCGGTCAGGCTACTCCCTTGTGACCTATTGCAATCACGCTCGGCGAGAGTGGTTGCTGCTTGGTTACAACCTCGAATGGACTCTTACTTATTTGCACTTTGATTTTTAGTTAGTTTTATTTTTATAAAATTTTAAAAATTCATGAAATCATAAAATTAAAAAATCAACTTTGAGGACCTTGACCAAACCTAGGGAACCATTTTTGACCAAAAATTATTTTTTTCATATTTTAGTATTTTTTCAGTATTTTATTTTCAAAAATTCATAGAAAATCAAGAAAAAAGGAAAATTGAAAAATAAACTTTGGTGGTCTTGGCCAAGTCTAAGGAACCATTTTTGAACAAAAAATAAATTTTCATATTTTTCTTTTTTTTAATATTTCCGAAAATTAGGAAAATACTTGAAAATTCACAAAATAACATTTGAGGCAACAAAAATAAGAAAAAAATAGTCAGCATTTTTATTTTTATTTTTCTTCATTTTTTTCAGAGAAAATTTGAAAAACATTAATTCAGAATTGTGATTTACTTAGTTAATCAATTTTTGGATTAATTAGAAAAAATTCTATAAATTTCATTTTAGCTCTGTAATTTTCCTTTTTTGCTTTTTAGAGTCAGGACATCCTCCTCTATTTTTCAAAATTACATTTCAGTCTGAAATTTCAAGAAATTGCTGGATTTCACAAAAAGGACAAAACTGCAATTTCAATTGTTTTTTGCAAATTAATCCCTAAACACATAAAATTCAATTAAAAAATTTTTAGGGACTAAATAAAAAATCAAGGCATGTCACCCCCTAGTTTTTGGCCTTTTGAATCCACTGGTGGCATTAATTTTTACAAAGAAGGCCATCTAAGGTTTGGTTTTTTGCAAAATGGATCCTCGAGTCAAACTTGAAAATTGGGTTTTTTTGTGCCAATTCAAGGATATTTTCTACCAAAAATTTATTTTTTGATAGATTTGATGTCATAGAATCCAATTTTGACTTAAAATGGTAAAAAGGGGGTCAATTAATGTTGAACTAGCCAAAATTTCGCAAATCGGGTCAATCGCGGGTTGACTTGACCCGGTCAACCCATTGATCGAAGAATGGCCAGAACCAATTTTGGTTCTATTTCTTCATGTGGAATAGATTTTGAGAGGGAGAAAGGTTCTAACCAACTCTCATATGGTTTTGGGTATAAACGGAGAGAATGTTATCATCAAAAAGGGGGCCTTATTCGGTTACAACATATTGGGGAAAGTGAAAAAAGGAAAGAGAGGGTTGAAAGGAGGAAAAGCTTTGCATGTCCACCATTGAAGAAGATGATCAAAAAATTCGAGCTCGGATTCAAATAATTTAGGGAGAATCAATTTTCGAGACTAGATCGGCAAGCACTGTAAAGTCATGAGGAATTGACAGAACCTCGCCGTTCGCCATTTAATTGTCGAAAGAGGTACAATCCATGTTTAAGTTCGAGCTCATCATCCATGGCCGAGCTCTACTTACTCAATCATTTCACTTGAAATTTGATTCACTTTACTCCTCATACCTTTTTGATCTTAGATATCTCTTCCCTTCGTGTTTTCATTGCATAAAACTACCTGTATCAACCTCTGAGCTCTCGAACCCATTACGAGTTGGTACGCTCGTTCTGGTTAAAACCGAGGCCTCGCACAGCCAGGTAAAGTAGTTCGGATCTCTTTAGATGCTTTTGTCAATTTCACATGGAGTTCAATGTTGATCATGCGTAGATTTGTGCTCACAGGAATTGCATTTTTGGTTGGATCTGTCGTCGGCATGTAGGTGGTTTTTCGACATTGATTTGGCTCCATTTTCGATCTAGATATGCTAGTTACATAAGATAGAAGTGATTAGTTTTAAAAATGGAGATTTTAGACTCAGTTTGGGCGTCGCCGATGTGCTCACCGGAATTTTCAATGTTCCGTCAATACTGCTCATCATCTTCTTAGGCGTTGAGGTTGACTGGTCAACGATGTTGACCAGTCCATGATGACGTGGCACTACGTGTCGCACAGGTGGCATCCACGCGGCTTGCCACGTCATCTATCTGGTTATTAGGTAAAAGGAAAAAAAAGATAAAAATATTTTCTAGTTATAAAAATTCTATTTTCTTTTAGAAAAATAAAAAACAGATTGAATGGTGAGCATGGCGACATGTGTCAAGATCTTGAATTTTTGGAAATAAAGAAAACAATTTTCTGCTTTAAAAATCATTTTTCGTAAATAAAAATAAATCTGATAGAACAGTCATGGATTAGCTACACTGTTTGATCGTGATTGTAGAGTCCAAGAGAGATTCGACGGTTGATATTGTGTCACATGGTGCTTCCATGGCCTTGGATTAGAAATAGGCAGGAAATTATGAAAATGGAATAAAAAATTCAAAAAATCCAAAAATTCAAATAAAAAAAAAAATCTCAAAACGCTGTCGTATTTGGTTTGACCTTTGCCTGAGTAGGTTTGGGCAGATCTTTGGGTTTGTGGGCCGGGTCGATCTGACCAGGTCCAAAAAATTAACAAAAAAATCCAAAGAAAAAAATTAAAAAATCCAAAAATATGAAAAATTTGTAGAAGATCATAAAAAATTTTAAAATATTCCAAAAAAATCCAAAAAAATACCCAAAATTGTAAAAAATAGGAAATGATCACATTCAATTTGTTTGACCTATTTTTAACAATTTTCAATTCTTAAGCCTTGGAAAATGACCATTTTTTCTTCTCTCGTCAGTTTGACCCAAAATTTTCCAAATAATTGATGAACCTAATTAGTGCGTTCTCTAAGTCTTTAGGGCTTCTCTAAACTTGCTCTTGACTTGATTTGATGTGATTTCTCCATAGGTATTGATTCATTGACTGTGCATTTATTTTGATGATTGTGATTGATAGGATAGATAATCGCACCCAAAAAGTGTATGTATGAATTCTATAGATTAGGAAGTCACTCAACTTAAGTACCGAAAGGGTGTCAACTGACGAGTCAATGTAACTAAGTCTCCGAACTCTTTTTTCTAGTTTTCGTAAAATTGAACGATCTCTACCAATCAATCAATAGGGTTTTCAATTATACCCTCCAAAAAATAATTGGTGGCGACTTTGATGGTATGTACACTGATCACATGTCACCCGACCACACTAAGATCGATCTCGATTTTAAATTTTCCATTATGTGATTTGGTATGGGCCTGGGAGGGCTCGCACTAAGCCCGATCGAAAGAGGCTCAGTAATCCATTGGCTTAACCTCGTCGTTCTCGCAAGGGAGGGTCGCAACAAACTGGTGACTCCACTGGAGACTTGATTTTTAAACCATTAAAGGACTTGAGTCTATTTAAAAAGTTGGATTTTTTTAACATATTTTCCTGTAGATGCTCTTGAAGATGAGGTGAGTCACCTAATTATGCGTGTTAAATGTTTTTACATGTGAAAGTTATAAGAGGTAGAGTGATTACTGGCATGTTTTATATAGGTTGGAGTTTGGAAATAATTGTTTATTTCCTGTAATATTAAAGTGTTGTCTTGATACCAAATGTTGTGCATGTCTTGCATATTTCGAGAATCACAACACCTGCATATACAAGCACTTAAACCCAAGCTACGAAACACCTTTCCTAGGTTGCCATAGATAGGGATCGATATACAAAGCTCTAGTGTTTGATTGTGCCTGGGTTGACTATATTTGATCTCGCTTGCTATCTGAATTGATTATTCTTCCTACTTGATACTTGATTGCACTTGTGGGTAAAAGTCCTCAAGTCAGATAGTGGGAACCTCTTTAGGTCCATACCTTGTCCTTTCTTTTGATTTCTAGAGTTAAATCTCCACTTCTTTCATGGGCATGTGAATTGGATAGTTGGTATATCTAAAGCAAAAAAAAAAAAAAGGCTTGGTTGGTAAGGTCCTCATACCTTCAACTTGTAATTCATTTCCATACATTTTAAATTCTACATACCATGCATATCATGCATCATTAAAAAAAATCATCTGATTGATTGATTTGAAAGTCATTTTTAGGATAGAAGAATAGTTTCCCAAAACTAGCTTGTAGTTCTTAAGATGGCCATAAGGGAGCGATAAAGCATTCAACATCACGACACCGATATAGAGTTGTCTAGAGCATTCCGATTCGCTTATAAAAGGGAGCTCACTGGACATAATCTCCTCCACTCAAGGGATTTCCATGTCGCAACATATTTGGGTGGATTAGAGGTAGACACGAAGTCAAAGAATGGATCCAGATCCAAGAAGTTAAGAAGTATCATCGCATTGAGAGAGTGAAGAAAAGAGCCTATGTCCCCTCATGATCAAGAAGCTATACATCATGATCGTGGTACTTAGAGAGTCTTATCCAAAAAGTTCAAGTAGTTTGCCATAGGAACGCGTGAACGAAATATCAACAAGACAAATTCCATTGTTTACTCATCTTCAGACAAAGAGGTGATACCGAAAATGCTAATCACCTTACCTAGATATGATCTTCTGGCAATATCATCTAATGATTCCGAGGTGGACAAATATATGTGCTAGCTCGAGGGAGCCCAATTTCAAGCAGACGACTTCTGATTTGATTTGGGGCATCCTTAGTATTTATCAAACCCATTTATTTTAGATTTCATTTTTGAACTTCAGATTTGGGATTTCCTCATGTGGAAATCTTCTCTATCTCATCCATTTAAATATGATGTCCTAGGGATATTTGAACTATATCTACACTATTTGGGCTCTTCTAGAGATTTTAGTAGGTAGGTGTGATAGTGGCTTTCATTCCAATCATTTGAGTGATCCTAATTAATTGCATAATTCCCTTTGAGAGAAATCTGGCTTGAAACTTTCTCTCTGACTTCTCTTGGTCAAATGGGAGCATTTAACCTTTATTTCACCAAAAGGAAACATAGAATTGAATGGCTCATGCATATATCATCTCATTCTGCATGATTAGGTTTTTTGTATAATCCATGGTAACTAGTTAAAGTCGTTCATATTTTTTAAATTCAAGGGAATGTTAGATATTCAAATTATTCTTGTTCTTAGTAAACGACTTTAATTTGGACATCCTATATTTTATTGAATTTAGGACACACTGAAATTGTACTTTGCACTTTTTGACCATTCCATTGGTTTTCCTTGAAATTGGTCAAAAGCAGTTATCATGGATTACATTCCTTTCAACAGTATGTTTTCTTATGAAAAGTGATTATAAGAACTCTTTACACGAGGCTATGACTTGCGTAAAAATCCTTATCTTTGTTAATTACAAGAAAGAATAAAATTGAAAGGATTTGTGCTTCCTTTCTTCTTCTAACATGATTCTACCTTTGTCAATTATCCAAAATCAAGTGATTATGGATTGTCGACCATTAACCATTCGTACATGGAAAAAAACGAAAAAGACTGATCCAGATGAAATATTGAATCGCATCACCAATATCGAGAACGACGTGAAGCAAATCCTCACCATCCTTCAATAACTCTCAAAGCAGCACATAGATAGCAATAAAGGTAGGGTTGCCGAAGAAGGCCTATCCAACTTGAGTGATTAGGTCTCGCGAACCACTATTGATAAGGCCACCTTGACGATACCCGTAAATATGTCAAAAGACAAACAAGATAAACACTTTACCAATATCATGGTAAAACTTGCTCAGTTGTTGGATGCACAAGACCAAGATCCCACAAATTTACCTCGTTATGCCATCATTAGAATCCTAGAAAATTTCGAGTCCTTCAGTGTGAAAAGTACGCCGACATTTCTTACCCAAAGATCTATCCACAAGCTTACTTGGTCTAAAAAATGATTTTGACATATCAAACAATTCTAGCTGGACATATCTTGCAATGGTACATTGAAAGGAGGTTCGATTCCTTAAAAATTTGGGAAGAATTAATCAATGCTTTCCATCATGAGTATGAGGATGATAATTGCACTATGCTTTCTTGTGATGATATGGTTTCTGTCAGATTGGAGGAGGGAGAATCTTTCAAGACACATGCCATGAGGTGGAGAACCTTGGCCACTAAAAAATGCTCAGAAGCAACGAAGGTGGAATTAATGGGTTTGTTCTTGAAAACCCTTTCCCCTGGATATCAAAACCAAATGTTAGACTCAACTCCTGACTCATTTGATCAACTCGTTACTATAGGCGAACGTATTGAAGCTATCTTGGGTAATGAACAAACTACCGAGAAGAATTTTACCACTAAAAAGCTACTCATTTTGAAAGACAAAGAGCTGATGGATGTGGTCGAAGCAACATTGCCTAATTCGAATCAGAATACTGTGGTCTTACCTCTTGTGAAGAAGACGCCTCAAGAGAAGCTGACTCTCGTTAATTCAAAGAGTAAAGATGAGTCATTTTCCAATCCTCCATGTACCATCAGGTCGGTGAAACGTAAAGATCTATATAGAAGAAAGGAAGCATAGATATGTTAATCCGGGATTTGTCATTCAATACCCGTTGAACATAGCATGGCCTGATGCTATTTATTTCCAACCTCTTGGGGTAGGTCACTAGTACTCCCTTAGGCCGCATGAGTGGAGGCCTCCCCGTCAATTCACACCATTACTGGTACCACTGTCTCAGATCTTGCCCATTATGTAAAGATGACGCCTAGTTAGTAGAGACTTCCCATGACGAAACCTTGAGCACCATTCATGGTATGGCCCCTCGAAGAGCTGCGAGTATCACATGGGCGAAATAGGTCACTCGACTGATTATTGCCTCCATCTCAAGCATAAAGTTTAGGGTTTGCTAGATCGAAGAGTAGTTACTCTTCGAAGCTTGTCGCCCATTGATCAACTAGATCTCCCACCTAACCAACAAGGAGACCCGAATGTAAACTTGGAGAAAATTCAAAGCTCAGCTCCAAACCCCTCAATATAGGGGGTTTCTCCATCTTTCTTGATCTCTTACAACGGATTTTTTTTCATGGGTGCTAGATATTTGGGTTGCATTTTCAATTCCTTGCAATTTCAATTTTGTTGTCGCTTTTCTCTTTCATGCTTGTAAGTAAGAACACCTTGGATTTAGAGTCGTTGGTTCAAGGTAGTCTCTTTTGTAAAATGACCTTATCATTTCATTTTAGTAAATACATATGCACTATTAAGGACATACGGGGAATATTCCAAACCGGCCCAATGATAACACTTGTCTTTGATTTTCGAAGACTTGAGGCCAGAGTTTCGCGCGTTTCCTAGTTTTCAAATGAATTTATAGGAATGAGAATATCCGATGATATGAGGACTAGTTTCCTTATTTCTTAATTCTTCTATTGAAAATGTCTTTTAAAAGAATTTTTCAAAGTATTAATGCATAAACTTTAATGTTGCTCACACATTGATTTGTGCAGATATCCCTAGGAATGATGCTTCAAGAAGGTAAATATGGATCATTCTAATAGAAACATCTCATATATAGTCTAACATGTCGACATATTCCTCTTGGCCTAGGTTGAAGGTAGCCAATTACTCGAGTTGATGGAAAAGATATTCAAAGATGAACAAAGAGAGCTTACTAATTCTACCAAAGAAGCATAACGGGATGACAAATGTGGGAAGTCACTCGATTGCGATTGCATTACTAACCAAGCAAAAGGACGAGGCTGAATCATCCATTTCGGTTAAGAGACATATCGTTCATAAGTAAATTTCAATTAGTCATGAAAATACTGTTACCTATTTTTTTCTTCGCAAGCAATAAATGGAAGTAAAGCATTTGATGGACAATACTACCAAATGATAAAATAGGGAGTACCTCTTACTTCACCTTGAACATGCATTTAGAATAAATAGATTTAAGAGCGTCTTAATGGCCCGCTTATGGGCAAAATCCTTCGTGAAGCTTCGATACACATTCAATCGACGTTTGAATTCTTTCAAACTTCTTATTGACTAGAAATCCCTTTGAAAAGAATATTTGAGAGAAAAAGGAGATGAAAGATTTAAATTTTGTAGATTGTAATATGCATCAAAGAAGCGCTTTTCATAAATAAAGTGAGAATCACAAAGTCATTCTTTCATTACAAGCACGATTCATCTTAAATCACTTGCATCATATATATCATGCATACATCATTTTTATGTATGTTCTCTTTTTAGGGTACCTAAAGGTCAAGACAGAGGAATATGAATGGAGGATAAATGGTATCGATTCCAACTGTCTACATCTTACTCCATTTTGACATGATTTTTGTTTCTTTTAGGGAAACATCAAACACTTCAAAGGTGAATGTGGTTGAGAAAGTCGCCTAATCATTGTATGATAGGTTCCAAATGATTTTCGAAAAGAAAAATCTATAAATGATTTTATAAGTGTGTGTTATCTTCACTTTTTGAGGAAGATGATAGAAGTTCAAATAGAGGGTAAGGTGGTATCCCTTCAAATCTTTCATTGCCTAAAATGTCTCCAATTGACACATCCTTTCTATTTTTTATAGGGTTATCAAGCCATCAAGGGGTAAAACATTTTGAATAGCGATACCCCATGAAGATGAAAACAATCGATAACTCAAGTAGCTGAAATAAAGAGTGGAGTCAATAAAGGGGATCCATTGGGAGCAAGACCTTCTCTACCCACTAAAAGAACCAATTTGGGGCATCCTCTTCTTTTGTGACTAGAAAATGTGTCAAGAAAAAGCCACTAAAGCCTCGAACGACGAATAGCAAGACATGTCCTGCTGGGGATAATGCGCTTGAAAAGAGCAATGTTATCAAATATCAGAAAGACAACACCTAAAAAGGGGTATTCCGTTCCTAAAAACTCAAATAAAATCAAAATATGGCTAACATTCATTTCTTTATGCAGGTAAAAAGTGAAGAGAAAACTCAAAATAATAGATATCCTAAATTGGACAGGGAATTACAAGAAAATGTGGAAATGTGTTAAGCTATTTGTCTGGGGCAAGTGTTACCTGACTGAGGCAAATGGGTCGTGAATGTGACCAATGTTTTGTCTGTGAATGATACCTTCCAACTCAAATGAAAGGGGTTCAATAGAAGTCATCCATGTCAGAATGAAATTTCAAAGGTGTCAACACAAACTCAAGTGAAGGGAAATGTCAAAAACTTCAATGAACACATACAAAGGGATCCTCAGCCATTGAGCAAATACAAATTATGCCCATGAGGGCTTCTAGGATGAAGAGTAATGGGCAACACCTAACACAACTTGGTGAAGGGATCTTTTCAAAGCAAGCCTACAAGAAAGATTCATCCCCGGACGGGCAAATAAGTATCTCTTTCCCTGAAAATTCAAAGGAATTTAGAGGTCATAGAACAACTAACAATCCCATCTTGTTGAGAAAGTTGTAGTTTTTCATAACCTATGAATTCTTTCTTTAGATTAGAGTGCATAACCAAGGGTAAGATGTATTGTTACAATTTATCTCAAATTTGGGAACATACACTGACCTCTTCCCTTTAATCTTTACAGGGAACGTCGTCATGGCGGCCAAGTAAGTACCTGTCCTCCTCTTCAAAACTCAGAAGATGTCCAAAAGTCTTAAAACATCTAACATCTCAAGTCTCAGAATAGATAGCAAGGTTCCTACAATCTATAAATTGTCATTTCGATTGGAATGCACAATCAAGAGTAAGAAGGTATCGTTCCAATTTATCTTGAATTTGAAAACACATATTGACACATGTTTGTTCTTTACAGGGGTCGCCGCATTGAAAAGGTAAGTATCATTTTCTCTCAAAACTTTAGGATTCTAAAGAATATAAGAAAATACAATAATACCATGCCTAGGAAAAGGAATGAACTTTCAAAAATATGTTTACTTCATTTGGGTTTGAAAGCTTTTGAAGTTATCCAAATATGCATTGAAACATACAGCGTGCATCATAAATCCGCATAGGGATCAAATTTTGTTGAAAGTGAGATAAGTTTCCAAACGAAAGTGTTTAAGAATTATCAATTGGAGTACCTTAAACGATGAAATGAAACTATACTTAAGCACGTCCATATACACACTTGAGTGATGAGTGGAGGCCTTTGCTTAGTGACATAGGACTTATTGAAGTGATTACATGGATTGAGACGACGAGAGACGATCATTTCTCCATCCTAAATATTAAAGGTGACCATTAAAACCCTTTTGAATAATGATTTCATTTCTTTACTCCTATCAAAGAACCACCCCATATTGGGGCCAAACGAAGATTGTTCTAGTAGCAGCGTGAGATAAATGGTTAGAAATTTTCTTGCTCAGACTAACATCAATTTTCGGCTGTTTCTTTACATTTAAGCTCATATGGTAATTTCAAGTGCCTTAAGACGACAAAAAACATTTATTTCTCTATCCTACACACTTTTGTCCTCTTGTATAGCCCAATTGAACCTGTATATTCGTTTCTTAAAACCCCGTTGGTGATCATTATCCATTACAAGATAAAGACAGTACCACCTCAAAGTAGAAGAACTCAAAAGAATCAGATCTATATAGAATTCCCAAAGCAACTCTTCAAGTGTGATAGATTTTTATATGCATGTGTATCTGGCATAATGTTTGAAAATTCTTTTATCTAAAAAAAGAGAGAGAGAGAGAGAGAGAGAGAGAGAGAGAGAGAGAAGAGAAGAGAAGAGGAGCAAAAGGCAGGAACTAAACTAAAAAAAAAGAAGAGCAGAAAAAAAGCAATCCCAAGCATAAAAAAAAAGGCAAAGTGTGAATCAAAAGCAAGGCCAATGCCCATTCTGATCTTTGTCCATTTTGCGAAAACCTCCAAAAATATCTGCATGTTGTTTCCCTTGTAAATCCTCAATGGGATCTGGTATAAAAGAAAATTCTCCATAGGAATCAGGTTGCAAAATATACTCCTCCTCAAGCAACGATATCAGCAGAAGTTCACATTATCCTCATACAACGATGGTGTTCTTTGAAGACTATTCCAGAAGACTAATATAGGTGACAAATCTGCAATGATTACTAATGTCAAACCCTCTCATATATTTTCTAGGTCAAAATAAGCTTTTTCTCCCTTGATCCCCAATCCTAACTTACTTTATAATTTGTGAAAGTCTTTTCAGATTAGGGCACTTGAGTTAACTTAGAGTTAAATAATTTAAAACATCACTCGAAAAGATACGAGCAAGATATTTCTCTCTCATTTTGTAGGGTTCTTAACTTGTAAACTTAGAGCAGATGATGAAGATCTTTCATTTATTGGCCTTAACTCATTTATTAGTCCCTCTAAGTAGCTTTTAAACCATGCCCAACATTATAGTCCCTTAAAAGACCTTTTAAATCAATCAAATTGTATGCACTGCGATGGTTTCAAAAACCTAAGTATTAGTTCGAGAGAAAATTCGAGCGCTTCCAAAATAAAAATCGAAACTTTTTTGAGAAATGGTGAGATAGTTTCTCTTTGATGAGCCTACTTCAATTAATATTTAAACAACTCTTTTGGTAATTTCGTATTATTTGATTCAAAATCTTTCCCACAAGGAATTTGATCGTTATGTCATGTTTGCAAGATGTTTTGGATAACCTCCCACATAATAATGCCTATAAAAGCTTTTACATGATTTTTAACTTGTCAAATCTTAAAATAACATCGAAGCAGGATTTCCATAAAATTTGAAGTCTTTCTTATAATCTAAGCCCTTTTGTATTGCCTAAATGCAACAATAAAACTTTCAATTACACCTTCCTAGTAAGATAACTCAGGTTTGAGCTTCTGCAGGTTTCCTGGTCTTTCCAGATCCTAAATGGCACCCTTCCTTGGTAATATAATTCAGATTTGAGCCTCTGCAGGTTTTTTGTCCCCCCGATCCTAAAAAGGCTCCCTCTTCACTGATAAAATTGGGTTTGAGCTTTAGTAGGATTCCTAGTTTCCCCATATTCTAGAATGACATCATTCCTTGGTAATATAATTTGAGTTTGAGCTTCTGTAGGTTTTTTAGTTCCACCCAGATCTCATAATGGCACACTCCTTGATAAGATATTTCGGGTTTGAGCTTTTGCAGATTTCTTGATTCCACCAAGATCTAGAATGACACCCTTCTTGGTAAAACAATTTGGGTTGAGCTCCTGGTAAGACAATTCGAGTTTGAACTTCTACAAGTTAGCTAGTTCTTCTCAGACCCAAAATGGCGCTCAAGACAGAAAAAACAACATTTATGTAATTTTTGGCGACTCTATCATAGGGTGATCAATCATTAAGTCCTTCCTAAAGGTATTCCTACGGTAGATTCCACATCAGGTGAACCATTTCCAAAGTTCTTCCTACAGTCAATATTCGTTAGATCTCACATCTGGTAAACCGTTTCCAAAGTCCTTCCTACAACCATAAAGTCCTTCTATAGGCAGTCCTTCGATATATCCCACATCGACTGAACCATTTCCAAAGTCCTTCCTACAGGCCTTCCTTCGGTAGATCCCACATCGGGTGAACTGTTTCCAAAGTCCTTCCTACATGCATTCCTTCGGAAGATCCTATATCGAGTGAACTATTTTCAAAGTCCTTCCTACAAGCATTAAGTCCTTCCTAAAGGCATTTTGCATTAGATCCCACATCGGGTGAGCCGTTTCAAAGTTCTTCCTACAAGCATTCTTTAGGTAGATCCTACATTGGTGAACAATTTTCAAAGTCCTTCCTATAGGCATAAGTCCTTCCTAAAGGCATTCCTCCAGTAGATCCCACATCGGGTAATCGTTTTCAAAGTCATTTCTACAAGCATTCCTTCGGTAGGTCCAACATTAGTGAATTGTTTTCAAAGTTCTTCCTGCAGGCATTCCTGCAGTAGATCTCGTATCGGGTGAGCCATTTTCAAAATCTTTTCATTAACATCAACATCAACATCACTTTTATCCCAAACTAGTTAGGTCGGCGGTTGATGAACCCGAAGTGAAAAGCTTAAAATATACTAAAAATAAAAGCAAAAATATGGTACCAAAAAATAAAAATAAATTAAATAAATAAAAATAATAGAAATGACTAAACAGGCGCTCTGGAACATAGGAAATCTCCCCTCTATAATATGGATAGCTTTCCTCCACTCCGTCCTAAGATACACCGTACGCCAATCTATTTCTCACTCCATTAAATCTTATTTTACTATTTTCTCCAAGTAAGTTTCGGCCAACCTCGTCCTTTCTTCATATCGTGTTCTCGATAACACACTTCTGTTCTTATCAGAGCATCTAGGGTCTACGAGAATATGTCCAAACCATCTCAATCTATGTTCTCTCATCTTCTTTGCCACCGGTGCTATTCAACTTTTCGTTGATATCGTCATTTCTTATCTTATCCATCCTTGTATGACAACACATCCACCTTACATCCTCATTTTCGCTACCCCTATTTTTATGCTCGTGTTGCTTCTGTACTGACCAACATTCAGCTCCGTATAGCATTGCAGGTCTTATTGCTATTCTATAAAATTTTCCTTTAACCTAAGAGAGATTTTACAATCACACAAAAACCCTGATACACTGCGCCATTTCATCCAACTGCTTTGATTCTATGGCTAACATCCTCATCAATCTCTCCCCTCTTTTGCAAATTGATCCAAATATCTAAAAGCATTTTTCTTAGGTACCTCCTGTCCAAGCATATCCACGGATTCTTGATCATCTCCTTTTGTCGTGGCGAACTCACACTTCATGTATTCCGTCTTACTCCGACTTAATGTAAATCCTTTGGACTCTAACTACTTCTCTATAATTCTAGTTTAGCACTGACCCTAGCCCTAGTCTCATCAATAAGAACAATATCATCTGCGAACAGCATACACCATAGCACCTCATCTTGGATATCTTTTGTTAGCTCATCCATAATTAGTGCAAAAAGATAAGAACTCAAAGCCGAACCTTGATGTAAACCCACAGTGATTGGAAAATAACTTGATGTGCCATTACAGGCTTCACACATGTGGTAACACCATCATACATATCCTTGATTGCCTCTACATACTTTAAGGGTATTTTTTTCTTTTCAAGCATCCACCATAAAACTTTTCTTGGAACCTTATCATATGCCTTCTCGAGGTAATAAACACTATATGTAGATCCTTATTCTTTTCTCGATATCTCTCCATCAACTATCGTATTAAAAAGATAGCCTCCATGGTAGATCTTCCTGGCATAAATCAAATTGATTTACAGAGACCTTGGTTTCTACTCTCAAACGATGCTCAATAACCTTTCCCCATAATTTCATTGTATGGCTCATAAGCTTAATGCCTCTATAGTTGCAACAGTTCTGAATATCCCCTTTATTCTTGTAGATGGGCACAATCATACTCTTCGTCCATTCATCAGGCATCTTATTAGCTTGGAGAATCTTGTTAAATAGTTTAGTCAGCCAACTTATTGCCACATTTTCTAAGCATCGCCATACTTCAATAGGGACACCATCTGGTCCTAAGGCTTTACTAGTCTTCATCTTCTTTAAAGCATCCTTAACTTCTTGTACTCTAATTCTACGCACAAATTCTGTTTAACTCTTAGAAGCGCCCACCAAATCCACCTCACTTCTATCGCTCTCCCTATTATAAAGCTTGTTAAAATAGTTCACCCCACTTTTCCTTTACTTCTTCATCTCTTACTAACAATTTTTGATTTTCATCCTTGATACATCTAATCTGTGTCAAGTTTTACCTTTCTTGTCCCTTATCTTTGCAAGCCTAGAGATATCTTTTTCTCCCTTTTTGCTCCCAAGTTTTTTATACATATCAGAGAAAGCCTTGCCTCTAGCCTCTCTCACAGCTTTCTTGGCATTTTTTCGTGCCAATCTAAAGTTTTGCAAATTCTCTTCATTAGGACATTTATGCAAACATCTAAAGCACTCCTTCTTCTGCTTAATTGCCTCCTGCACCTCTTCATTCCACCACTAAGTTTCCTTTGTTTAATGTTCGTGTCTTTTACTTTCACGTAACGCTCCTCTTGCCACTCTCTGTATGCATTTAGACATCTCTCCACATCTTATTTACTTCTCCCTCTAGTTTTCCCGGTCCTTCTTGAAGCATCCTTTCCTTGAAACCAGTATGTTTTTCCTCCTTTAACTTCCACCATCTTATTCTGGGATTTTGAGCCTTCGCATCATATTCTGTGCCTTATACCGAACCTCTAAGACCACCAACTTATGTTGCGTAGCTACACATTCTTCAGGGTAGACTTTGCAATCTATATACGAGTTCTATCCTCTCTTCTAGCAAGAAAGAAATATATCTGACTACAATTTTGGCTGCTGCGAAAAGTGATTAGATGTGACTCTCTTCTAAAGAAGTATTTGCTAACATCAAATCATACGCTAGCGCAACGTTCAAGATATCTTCACCACTCTCATTTCTAGTTCTGTAGCCAAAACCTCTATGAACTCTGTCAAAACCTCCACTACTCTGGCAACATATCCATTAATATCTCCTCCTATGAATACTTTCTCCTCACGTGGTATCCCCCTTAAAATCTCCTCCAAGTTTTCCCAAAATCCGTTCTTATCAGCTACTGGCAATCCAATTTGGGGGAGCATACGCACTAAGGACTTTTAAAATCAACTCTCCCACTACTAGCTCAATCAAGATAATCCAATCTTTTGACATCAACAACTTTATCCTTGAAACTTTTATCGATTAAAATCCCAACTCCATTTTGGCTCTTTTTTGTGCCTGTGTACCATAACTTGAATCCAGTACCTTCCACTTCTTTAGCCTTTTCTCCAACCCGTTTAGTCTCTTGTAGACAAGCAATATTCACTCTCCTTCTAGTGAAAGTATCTGCTAACTCCCTCAACTTACCCATTAAGGTTCCTATGTTCCAACTCCCTAGTCGAATCCTTACTCCTTGGGCATTTCTTGCCCCCCACACTCGCCCATAAAAGTGTGAGGACTCTCGCTCACTTTTCACCACATCCGGGCACCGATGTGGCGCACCACTCTAGGAATGATGGCCCAAGGCTAGCTTCCTTACCCCTCGCACCCACCTATCTTGGTGCAAGGACCCTTGCCCATTTTTCACTACACCCAGGCATTGATGCAACGCGTTGCTAAGAAGGGCACGCTCCAACGAAAAATCTAAAGGATTCATCTCATAAGGAATAGCTCTTTTTTTACGATCGGCTCGCTACGCCTGACGCCAACTCTCCTCCTTTATCCTGGCTTGGGACAGGCTATGCAAACATACATAGGCGGAGTTTTTCAAAGTCTTTCACACAGGCATAAAATCCTTTCTACAAGCATTCCTTAGGTAAATCTCACATCGGGTAAACTGTTTCCAAAGTCTTTCCTACAGGCATAAAGTTATTCCTATAGGCATTCTTTCAGTAAATCCCACATCGGGTGAACCGTTTTCAAAGCCCTTCCTATAGACATCCCTTTGGTAAATCTTACATCGGATGAACCATTTTTAAAGTCCTTCCTACAGGCATAAAGTGCTTCTTACGGGTATTACTTCGGTAGATTCCACATCAGGTTAACCATTTCCAAAGTCTTTCATACAAGATAAAGTCCTTCCTATAAGCATTCATTCGGTAAATCTCACATCGGGTGAACCGTTTCCAATGTTCTTTTTACAGGCATTCCTTTGATGAACCATGCATTGGGTAAACTACTCTATAAAATCTTTTCATTAGGAATCTGCTATGGGGTGACCTACCACACAAGTCAAATTTTAATCGATTTTAATCAGTAGAATCCTTTCATTAGGAATCCACCATGGGGCGACCTATCACACGAGTTAATTCTTAATCAATTTTTATTAGTGAAATCTTTTCATTAGGAATCTGCCATGAGGTGACCTACCATACAAGTCAAATCTTAGTCAATTTTAATCAGTAGAATCCTTTCATTAGGAATCTACCATCGGGTGACTTACCATACTTGTCAAATCTCAGTCAATTTTAATCAGTAGAATCGTTTCATTAGGAATCTGTTACAAGGTGACCTACCATACATGTTTGAAGTCAATCCTCATAGGGCTTTCTTATAACGAATCCTTAGGCTCCCACTCCATCATCAATAAATCAATCAACGACATCTATATTATCGAGCAGGTAAGCTTTAGGTAAGTCTCTCTCTCTCTCTCTCTCTCTCTCATATCAAAAGGAGTATAATGAATTTTGGACTTAAGCTTTTACAGAAAGAATTTGAGTTGGATGCCATGACTTTTCTTTTTCCCTAATAGACTCGACTAGATCTTAGGTGTCATCTTATCTTTGAGAGCGATCTCTCACGAGAGCCCTCTTAAAGAGAGACAGCTGTTCATCTTTGATTTTTAGTTAGTTTTATTTTTAGAAAATTTTAAAAAAATTTAAAAATTCATAAAATTAAAAAATTAAGTTTGGGGACCTTGGCCAATCCTAAGAAACTATTTTTGACCAAAAATGATTTTTCATATTTTCAGTATTTTTTAGCATTTTATTTTCGAAAATTCATAAAAAATCAAGAAAAAAGGAAAAAATTGAAAACTAAACTTTGGTGGCCTTGGTCAAGTCTAAGGAATTATTTTTGAAAAAAAAATACATTTTAATATTTTTTTTAATATTTTCGAAAATCAGGAAAATACTTGAAAATTCACAAGTATAGCATTTGAGCCCACAAAAATACAAAAAAATAGTTATTTTTTTATTTTTATTTTATCTTCATTTTTTCCATAGAAAATTTGAGAAACATTAATTCAAAATTGTGGTTTACTTAGTTAATCACATTTTTGGATTAATTACCAAAAATTCTACAAATCTCATTTTAGCTTTGTAATTTTTCTTTTTTACATTTTCAAAGTCATGACATCCCCCTCTATTTTCCAAAATTATATTTCAGTCTGAAAGTTCAAGAGATTGCTAGGTTTCACAAAAAGGACAAAATTGCAATTTTTTTTTTTTGCAAATTAGTCCCTAAAACACATAAAATTCAATTAAAAAATGTTTAGGGAATAAATAAAAAATCAAGGCACGTCACGCCCTATTTTTTGGCCTTCTGAATCCATTGGTGGCATTAGCTTTTCCAAAGAAGGCCATCTAGGGTTTGGTTTTTGCAAAATGGATCTGAGTCAAACTTGAAAATTAGGTTTTCTGTGCCAATTCAAGGATATTTTCTACCAAAAATTCATTTTCTAATAGAATTGGTGTCATAGAATACAATTTTGACTTAAAATGGTAAAAAGGGGGTCAGTTATTGTGGAATTAGCCAAAATTCAAAAATCGGGTCAATTGGGTCGGGTTGACCGAAGAATGGCTAGAACCAATTTTGGTTCTGTTTCTCTGCGTGCGAACAGATTCTGGGGGGGAAAAAGTTTCTAACCAACTCTTAGATGGTTTTGGACATAAAAGGAGAGGATATTATCATAAAACAATGGGGTTCATTCGGTTAAAACAGATTGGAGAGAGCGAAAAAATGAAAGAGATGGTTGAAAGGAGGAAAAGGTCTGTATGTCCACCATTGAAGAAGATGGTTGGAAACTTTGAGCTCAGATTTAGAAAAATTTAGGGAGAATCAATCTTCAAGACTGGATCAGCAAGCACTGTGAAGTCACAGGGAATTGCCAGAACCTCGCCGTTCGCTGTTTAATCATCAGAAGAGGTACGATCCATGTTTGAGTTCGAGCTTGGTCATCCATGGCCGAGCTCTACTTGCTCAATCATTTCACTTGAAATTTGATTCAATTTACTCCTCTTACCTTCCTTATCCCAGATATCTCTTCCCTTTGTGTTTTCGTTGCATAAAACTCCCTGTATCGACCTCCAAGCTCCCGAACCCATTTCGAGCTAGTGCGCTTGTTCCGATTAAAATCGAGGCCTCGCATAGCTAGGTAAGTAGTTAAGATCTCTTTAGATGTTTTTCGGTCAATTTCACATGGAGTTCAATGTTGATCATGTGTAGATTTGTGCTTGCTGGATTCTGCATTTTTGCCCAGATCTGTCGTTGGCGTGTAGGTGGTTTTCGACATCGATTTGGCCCTATTTTTAGTCTAGATATGCTAGTTACATAAGATAGAAGTGATTAGTTTGAAAAATGGAGATTTTAGACTTAGTCTTAGGCATCACCGGAATTTTCACTGTCCTGTCGATACTATTCATCATCTTATTAGGCGTTGAGGTTGACTGGTCAACAATGATGATGTGGCACTACTTGTTGCATAGGTGGCATCCACGTGGCCCACCACGTCATCTATCGGGTTTATTAGGTAAAAGGAAAAAAAGATAAAAAAAATTGATTTTCTAGTTATAAAAATTGCGTTTTCTTTTAGAAAAATAGAAAACAGATTGTATGGTGAGCATGGCGACACATGTCAGGATCTTGAATTTTTGGAAATAAAGAAAACCATTTTCTACTTTAAAAATCATTTTTCGTAAATAAAAATAAGTCTGATCGAACGGTCATGGATTAGCCACATTGTTCGATCGTGACCGTAGAGTCCAAGAGAGATCCAACGGTTGATATTGTGCCATGTGGCGCTTCCATGGCCTTGGATTAGAAATAGGCGGGAAATTACAAAAGTAGAATAAAAAATTTAGAAAATCTGAAAATTCAAATAAAAAAATCCCAGAATGGTGTCATTTTAGGTTCGGCCTTCACCCAAGTGGGTTTGGGTCAGATCTTCGAGTTCATGGGCAGGATCGACCCGACCCGATTAGGAAAATTAAGAAAAAAAATCCAAAGAAATAAATAAAAATTAGAAAATCCAAAAATAGGAAAAATTCATCGAAAATCATAAAAAATTTCTAAAAAATTCCAGAAAAATCCAAAAAAATTCCCAAAAGTTGTGAAAAATAAGAAATGACCACACAATTTTCAGTTCCTAAGCCTTGGTAAATGACCATTTTGCCCCTCTAGTCAATTTGCCCCAAATTTTTCCAAATCATCCATGAACCTAATTGGTGCATTCTTTAAGTCTATAGGGCTTCTCTAAGCTTGCTCTTGACTTGATTTGATGTAATTTCTCCGCACGTATTGATTGCTTGATTGGGCATTTAATTTGATGATTGTGATTGATAGGATGGATAATCCAACCCGCATAAACCCTTTAGATTTTTAGGACTTACCTCACCCAAAAAGTGCATGCATGAATTCTGTAGATTAGGAAATCACTCAACTTAGGTATCAAAAGGGCGTCGATCGACGAGTCGATGTAATTAAGTTCTAAACTCATTCCTCTGGTTTTCGTAGAATCGAACGCTCTTTCCCAATCTCTCGATAGGATTTCCAATCATACCTTCCAAAAAATGATTGGTGACGACTCCGATGGCATGTACACTAATCACATGTCACCTGACCACACTAAGGTCAATCTTGATTTTAAATTCTCCCTGACGCGATTTGGTATGGGCCTGGGAGGGCTCGTGCTAAGCCTGATTAAAAGAGGCTCAGCAATCTATTATCTCGACCTCGTCGTTCCCGTGAGGGAGAGTCACGACATTACTCGTAGCTTCGCTTCGTTGTAGGTTACATGAGAGTTGAGCTATGTTGATTAACTTGGCCTAAGTAGTTTGAATAGCTCCAACAGTGCATTTACCCACTCTATGTGTCTATTGGTTTGGAAATGAAGGCTCGTAAAGAAGTTTAGGTCTGTCCCAAGTAGTTTGAATAGCTCGATCCAGAACCTTCTTGTGAGCCGAGGATCCCGATAGCTCACAATCATTCATGGCATGCCCTAATGCTTCACCACGTGCTTCAAGAATAGTTTAGGTACTTCCTCAGCTGGATAATCATCAATAGTTAGCATGAACGTCGCATACTTGGAGAAGTAATCCACCATGACCATCAATGTCTGACACCCCTTAGACTTTGGTAACCCCACGATGAAGTCCATGGATATGCTTTCCCTTGAACGATTCAATATTGACAGTAGCTCAAGAAGACCAGTGGGTGATTTTGCTCCAACTTGTCCTGTTGGCATACCAAGCACATCTAGACATAGGCCTCCACATTGTCATGTAAGTGTGGCTAGAAATATTGTTCTTCCACCAATGCCAAGGTGTGATGAACTCTAGGATGGCCAGCCCACTTAGAATCATGACATTTGTGTAGAACTTCCCTCCTCAAATTCCCATAGAGCGAGACATACAGCTGATGTCCCTTTGTGTAGAGAAGGTTGTCCTCGCACTAGAATCTTTGAGTTTTGCCTTCCTTCGCATAAACAAAGAGAGTCTTTATTGCTTAGTCATGTTGTATTCCCTCTTTGATTTGTCCAGCCATCGAGTGTTCTAGTCGACTCATGACGGCAACTTCGCCTTTCGACTAAGTGTGTCGGCCACAGAATTGGCCTTCCTCGGTTTGTATCCCAACACATAGTCGAACTCTGCCAAGAAATCTTGCCAACATGCTTATTTTGGACTCAATTTCTTTTGTGTATGAAAATAACTTGTTGCAAAATTGTCCATCCTCACGACGAACTTTGACCCTAATAGATAGTAATGCCAAGTACGAAGACAATGTACTACAACCATCATTTCCGTCTTTTGGATCGTATACCTTTGTTTGGTCTCATTTAAGTTTCATGACTTGAAAGCCAAGGGATATCCCTCTTGCATTAAAACACCCCAACTAGCAAAGTTAGAGGCATTAGTTTCTACCTCATATGGCTTTGAACAATCGGGCAAAGCTAGCATTGGTTCCTCTGTCATTGCCATCTTTAGTCGCTCGAATGCCTTTTGACATTGATTTGTCAATTCCCACAGTTTCTTCTTTTTTAGCATATCCGTGAGAGGAACAGTGATGTTCGAGTAACCCTTGATAAACCTTCGAAAATAGTTAGCGAGGCTAAGGAACAAGCGAAGCTTCGTTAACCTTGTCAGGAGCTTCCACTCTATAATCACTTAAATCTTGGTTGAGTCCATGTGAATTCATCCATTCCCCATGATGTGCCCTAAGAATGACACTTCCCACTGAGTGAAAGTGCACTTCTCGTGCTTTACGTATAGATCATTATCCCTAAGAACTTGGAAAACTTGCTTTATGTGCTCGATATGCTCCTTGAGCGTCTTGCTGTAAATCACTATATTGTCCAGGTGTACCACAATGAATCGATCAAGAAAAGGGTGGAGTACCTTATTCATTAGCGGTAGAACATTGTTAGTGTATTCGTTAAGTTGAATGGCATGATCAGGAACTTATAGGAGCCATATCTCGTGACACAAGCAATCTTCGGGTCATCTCTCAAGAACCTGCACTGGATAATACCCTGATCAAAGGTCTAACTTGGTGAATTGGCGTGGTCCTCCAACTTGATCAAATAGATTAACTATAAGAGGGTTAGGTATTTGCTCTTCATCGTCAGCTTGTTCAGTGCTCGATAATCAATACACATTCAATGCGATCCATCTTGTTTCTTCTGGAAAAGGACTAGCACACCAAATAGAGCCTTTAATGGGAGGATGTAGCCAACATCAAGCAATCCCTTAAGCCATAGGATATGGCGCTATAGCAGGTAGTTAAGTGTCAAGCACTAGCTCTATCTTATGGTCTACCTCCCTCTGAGGTTGTAGCTTCTTTGGTGGTTTAGGCAGTATCACATCCTTGAACGACTCAAGGACTTGAGTCACCTCCACTAGAACGTCATTCTCTTTGCCTTTAGGATTCACATCCTTCAAGATGGCTAAGAAGGTTATCTCACCTTTCTTAGCTCCCTTTGATATTTACATAGCCGATAGCGTCTTGTGGCTACTACCTGACTTGCGCTTGATTGGAACCACAACTGATTTTGGTTGTCCAAGATGCAGATGCAACTTGTGAATAGAATCACTAGAGCATCAATCCTATCTAGGAATCCTAATCCGATGGAAAAATCGTAATTACTGAGAGGAATTACCTCGATATGTTCCTTGCTCTTCCATTGATTGATGTAATGCTCCACTCCCTTTGCTACACTGCTCATCGGGATCTACTTGGAGTTCACGGTCTTTAAAGACCCTATTCCCTTCTCAGCCGGAAGATTGAGTTTCTTCGTAGCCTCCTCAGAAATGAAGAGATCGGATGCCCTAGTGTCCACAAGTGCACTCATTGTTGTGTCTCCGATCTTCACCCCTGCAAGCATAAGTCCTTTAGACTTATCGACCTTCTTGGCCTTGATCGAGTTTAGAATCCATAATAATCTGAGTTGTGTCTCCTCCTTCTCTTTCTCTATCTGCTTCTTCTTCCTTCTTCCTTCGCCTTGACGAGGGATGTGATTTGCCCTCTCGACGTGCAATCACAAGCATAATGCGGACCATCGCAGGAAGCATTTGATTAGGAATCACATCTTCTGGTGTCCCTCGCTACTCGATTTCGCCTTCACCTTTAGAGGGGCTGTTGTTGGTTTACTTTCACTAGGATGGTGGAACTTATTACGATCTCCCCCATCAACATACTTATCCTTCGGGGTGGGATTACGACTTGTTCCTAGAAGTCATCTTGAACTCCACCATAGTCTCGGCCGCGGACATAGCCGATGCAAGATTAGTTGTATTGCATCGCTTTATCTCTTGCTTCACTTGGGGTTTGAGACCACCAATGAATTGGAAGTAGTTCTTATTGTCATTCACAGAAGGGATGTAGGAGTTCATGAGATGTGTTGCCTGACATTGAGATCCGAATGGGCAAGGTAGATCTGTCCGTTATGGAGTCGCGAGACACGATTGTGGAGCTAACTAATGACTTCAAGGAACTTGTGATTGGGAAGGAGGAGCTACTCACCAAGGTGCGGGAGCTTCAGGATAGTACATGTGAAATCCAAGGGCAAGTCAAGGGTCATCTCAATGACTCAAGGATCTCTAAAGGAAGAACGAGGCCTTGGTGGCGATTATTCATGGTAAACTCAATCAAGTTCGAGCTGAGTCAACTGAGCTTAGGGCCAAAGTGGCCACGCTCGAAGTTAGGCATGTGGATGGGGTGTTTCCCGCACCGCCAAGAGTGAACGTTCTTCAGCCAAAGGAGTTCAAAGGCTCGAGGATGGCTAAGGATGCTGACAACTTCCTCTAGTACTTGAATTAATACTTTGAGGCCAGCGGGATTCGTGATGGGCTCATGCAGGTGAATACCATAGCCATGTACTTGAGTGAGAATGCGCTATTAATCGGAGCACCAATAGGTCTACTAAGCCAATTGTTACTTGGGAAGCCTTTAGGGGAGAGTTCCAAAGGCAATTCTTCCTTGCCTATGTGGAAGAGGAAGCTTAAGATGAAAGATGCCTTGAACAAGGGCAGCTTGGAATACGTGAGAAGTTTTCAATTAAACCTCAATTTCCTCGATGAATGATACAGATGCCTCTACCAATTGCCTGCGCAAAGAATGAGCTAAAGCGAGAATGGAGAATCTCGTTATGACATTGATGGTGCTGAGTCAATGTGGAGTTTAAAGGAGTGCCTTCCATGGTGTGTCACAAAACTAGAAGGTTATGAGTGGGAGAGATCGCCATAAGCCTCCCTATCAACATGGTAGGAAAGCCTTAGTACCCCATGCATAGATGAGCTGGGTTCTAGCCATGGTAGATAGAAAGGAGGTGGACCTATCCCCTCAAGTGCTTCTTTTGCCAAGGGCTACTCAATTTTGGGAATGCCCCAAAACTCAAAAATCTTGGCGACTATCAAGGCCAACGAGGAACAAAGAAAACTAGGAAGATAGAGGCGGCCAAGATGGGATCAGTGAGGATCCTAAATGCCATTCAGTCCAAGAAGGTAAGCAAGACCAAGGGGATGATGTTCATGGATGATGTGATGATCATGGGTACTACAATGAGTGCGTCATTGACACTAGCACTTCTGCCTTGTTTATATCAAAAGAGGCTGTGCGAAGAAGCTCAACTTACAAGTTAAGAGCGAGATGGGTGGCTGAAATAGTGAACTCAAGAAAGTCCTACCTACGGTTGACTAAGGATGTGGAGCTCGCAGTGGGCTAGTGGAAAGGTCGAGAGAACATCCACGTAGTTCCTCTTGATGATTACGACATAATTATCGAGCTGGGGTTTCATCGAGCGGATAAACGGCATGGTGGGTTGCCATCTATGGATTGCATGTGCATCCTGGATCCTCGATTACAATGCATGGCCCGTTAGATGTGAGCCAAGGAAAAATCAAAAGATGATTATGGTTATCCAACTCTCCCGAGGAACTCAAAAAGGGACGAAACGTATATAGGTATCTTGAAGGCTGAAAGATCACGAGATCATTGGGGTTCAGACTTCGACGGAGGTGGTGCAAGCCCTCGACGTGGTCAAGCATGTAATACCACCTGAGTTGCGAAAGAAGTTGCCACGAAGAGAGAGGTGAATTATCTGATTGAGTTAATTCTCAATGCTCAACCACCGGCCATGGCGTCATATTGCATAGCCCGTCATGAGTTGAGAAGATGAGGAAATAGCTCAAAGGACCGCCTCGATGCTAGTTACATAGGGCCTTCGAAGGCCCCTATTTGGTGCGCTGGTGTCATTCCAGAAGAAACATGATGGCTCTCTTCGTATGTCCATCGATTATTGGCCATTGAATAGCTGGACCATAAAAAATAAGTACCCCATCCCTTTCATTGCAGATATGTTCGACCAGCCTGGAAGTGTTCAATGGTTCACGAAGCTCAACCCATGATTAAGGTACTACGAGTTTGGATTGCTGAAGGGGACCAACCAAAGGCGGCGTGCATGACTCACTGTTAGCTTGTATAAATTTCTTGTTATGCATTTCGGCCTAACCATTCCCCAACGATGTTTTGCATGCTAATGAACAAGGAACTTCATCCGTCCTTGAACCAGTCATTATGGTGTACTTGGATGACATTATTATTTATAGTGGATGCTTGAAGAATATATCGAGCACCTTAAGCAAGTGTTTTAGGTCTTGAGGGAAAATAAGTTGTACGAAAGAAGGAGAAGTTGCATCTTCACAGAACTTGAAGTGTCGTTCCTCGGCCATTTATCGAGGGCAAACGTGTAAACGATGGATCCAATGAAGATCCAAGCCATTATAGAGAGGGAGTCACTGACGAAATGATGAAGCTGAGATATTTCTCGATTTAGCAAAGTACTATTGTCAATTCATCTAAGCTTATTCAGATATCACCACCCTACTCACAAACCTGCTCAAGAAAGGGAGGATGGGAATGGACGAAGCAAAACTAGAAGGCTTTTGATCACTAAAGTGGGTGATGACTAAGGAGCCAGTGCTTTGTGTTGCCTGACTTCACAAACCCTATGAGGTTGGAGTTCAATACCTTGAATTTTGCCATAGGGGAGTGCTGATGCAAGAAGGGCATCCTATGGCCTTCGAGTCTTAAAAGTTGAATGAGACGGAGCGACGTTATACTGTCTAAGAGAATAAGATGATTGCAATGGTCCATGTCTTCGAACGTGGAGACACTATCTTTTGGGGACATAGTTTGTCATAAGGATAGACAGCATCACCATGAGCTACTTCCAAACATAGAAAAGCTTAAGCCCGAAGCAAGCTCGTTGGCAAGACTTCTGGCCGAGTTCGACTTATCTTCTAGAGTACAAGCTTGGAAAAACGAACTTTGTAGCAGACTTCTTGAATTGGAAGGGCGAATTGGCCTTAATGAGCAGTCAAATGTCCATCGATCGAGAGAATTAAGAAGGGTTGCAACATGACCCTATGGCAAAGATAATTCTCAAGTATGTTCGGAAGGGGAAAACCCGCACATTCTGATGTGAGGATGATCTCCTCTATAATAAAGGGAGGAGGCTCTACGTCCCATCTTTTAGAAAGCTATGAAAGGAGATCTTGCGAGAGAGCGCCACAATTCCAAGTGGTAGGCTATCCTTGAGTTCATCGAACAATGGCACTCATGGAAGATCGATACTTTTAGCTACACTAAACTAGAGCAAAAATCTCCTATGGCACTTGTTACACCTCGAAACCTCGAGCATGTGCCATCCTTACCTAAATGCCTTAGGTTGGAAAGGAAGCGTCTAGGTGCGCTAACGAACAAGCAAAAATTCTACGCAAGCAGAAATGTACGAACACCCCATACAATCAATAATTTAGCAGGAATAGAATAGTAGGATAACAAATCATCCATAATAGCTAGTTGACAATAGGTAGTTATTTCATTAGCAAATAACCATTAACCATATAGAAGCTACAACACATACAACCTCATACTAAGGGGCTTTCTGAAATCGGAAAAAAAGATAATAGGTTGACTAGATTAATGTTCTATCCATTTAAAAAGAGGGGCTACTACTCTACGTCCTCATCATCACCTTGGACTTGAAAAAATGATAACCACAGGATGAAAAATAAATTTCAATGAGTTGGAGCCCCTAGCCTGTTAAAATGTGATTCACTCAGCGTCCAAATAACAATATCTTTTAACAAACCAAAATTTTCATGACATA
Organism: Psidium friedrichsthalianum; assembly: GCA_019149425.1. Classification (NCBI taxonomy): domain Eukaryota; kingdom Viridiplantae; phylum Streptophyta; class Magnoliopsida; order Myrtales; family Myrtaceae; genus Psidium; species Psidium friedrichsthalianum. Next base: position 256 of record JAGVVM010001117.1, on the reverse strand, counting down.
CCAGAGAAATCTCAAGTTTTCACTTGTAATCCAATTATTAGTGGTTACATGGTCATTGCAACGACAGGTGACTAAGCACTATGATTGGTAGTGTCTTTCTAATAGTTGTAAGATCGAACGAGGCACGATCGGAACATCAGAAACCCATACGAACCACACGAAAGTATCGATATGGCACGGATTTAAACCACGTCATGTGACTTATACACGAATTACAAAGTAAGTACCATTATAACACGACGAAAACAATTCGTAT
>JAGVVM010001116.1:0-20977 GCA_019149425.1 Psidium friedrichsthalianum | reverse complement strand
CCAGAAAACTTAGTTCGCACATCGCCAGTTACACTAACGGCTGATGAAACCGCTCACTCTTCAGTTTTACTTTCATTCGTCTCAGCTGCCTTCAGCTAGCAGAGCTCTCAGCCATATAGTCTTCTGGTCTTTTCAAGAACAAACCTATTGCAGCCGATTTGACCGCCCTTTGTCACCCTAAAAAAATGAAATCAATCCCGATAATTGGACCTTTCAAAAATCCTCTCACGAAAGGAGCACGAAAGCAAGAGAATCCTTGATGATCTTGTAGTTATGCCAGCATAATTATAACTGCTGCCAGCATAAACCACGGATCGTGTAACGTGAAGGCATGCGAATTGACCATGGTCCCCCAAGAAGTCTGCATTATACCTGCCCTCGAACCTCCCAGTATACGTTCTATCCTAATATAAAACTAGAGCCACAGCTGTCTGAAAGCTTGCCAACTCCGCATTATCATCCCGTAATCCATACTCACCCGTGGTGGGCATCAAACAAGGAGTTTCAGCCTGAGTTGAATCAAGCAATAGCGCTAAATACTTAGGCCAATTATTCTGCCGAATAGTGAAGTGTCGCCTCATCAACCAGAAATTGCCCCAATACAAATTGAGGGTTACGTATCAAGTTGTATCAAAAGAAAAGCCTTCTTACCTACGTTCCCACTTGGCGACATACGCCAACACCACTACGTAAAGGCCACTCCCGATCACGATAATATAGCAACCTCATGTTAACATACGGCAACCATTACTCTGATACTTCCGCGGAACTCCCTACCGCCCACACCTGTCACAGGCTTATGAACAGAGGCGTCTAGCAAGTACAGAACCGTAAATAAAATTTCACCCGTATTTGCGTACAAGGGGCAGGCCGCAAACACGCTGCTGCCAAATAACCTGATCAGAGAAAACTAGCAAGCTGGAACACTGATACCTTGGAGTCAAATCGAGGAAGGAATGGAGAACTGAGAGCGCTGGAAACCGTCCTCTGCCGACGAAATCTTCCTCACTCGTCGAAATATGCCATAGGCATCATAGTCGAGACCGAAAACTAAGGCACAAGCCCATTCACAAAGACAACTCAATGCCCTATATTGACTGGTGCCCAAGATGACGTTAGATGGCGCATGCAGCGCCCTGCTTTTGCATTTCCTCGCCCCTATCATTGCCGCAAACCTTTAGACGCTGTAGAGAATCCGAAGTGATCAAGACACATAAGCATTCAAGCAAGCACGCGAGCCAACTGCAAAAATCGCTAAAGGCTCGTCATAAGCCATACCTAGCTCCAGTTAGGAAACCGAGGATATCATGCAACTCCCAAGCCGAGATGTTGAGGCCTGCAAAAAAGAAATTCAATTCCGTTCATCACTTTCGTGGCGACTGACGTAAAGTAGAAGCAGTATAAGATGCTAATTCGATGCCATCATACCAAATCGAGAATGCAGATATCTGCAGCGTGTGGCATTTGTCATGAATCCTGCCAAGAGGACTAATGACAGCATTGTACCACAGCTCCAAGCTTTTCGATCATGGACAGAGGAAAAGGTATCAACGAAGTAAGATCAATCCAATGAAAAGCATCTAAAAGACATGAATAAACATCGAATGTATCTAATCTCGTCGGAAGTGCTTCACCAAAGATAAGAAGAGTTGTGTCATGGTGTTTCAGTCGGTGTGAACTTACACCAGAACACAACCCCTTAGGATTGGATATAAGGTAATTCTAAGCCTTACCGCATCATTAACGACACCAAATATGAGCAATTTATATTCCAATTCTGTTCATTTCATCTACCCAGAATTTCTCAGGAGCCCATGAAAAGAAAGTCTTACCATACCATAATCCAGAGGACACCGAAAGCTTTATGACTGGCCATAAATCAGCGAATGCAGCCCAGGTGAACCCCTTCCAAGTACTTTCGCGAACACACACCTCCAAACATATACACAAACTCACCCATCACCACTAACCAATTCGATATTATCATACGTACTCATCGCTCCTGGGATTCCCAATCAAGCACGTAAACAAAGAGACCAAGACAACAAGACATGCAAATATGCAAAATGCTGCCCCCTGGTAGCGCGGCAAGCCATCCTACAACAGTGTATTCAGCTGGGACTTGCAAGAAATTGGTCTGATGGTCATGCTGAAAAAGCAAAGGAGTAGATGATCGGGATGAACCACAGGGCAAATGTACCCAGCTTCTTCAGCTAGTTCTCTCTTCTTCACGATAAGCTGAATGGACGAGGATCTGCCCTAGACGAAGACTGGGACCAAGATGGTCGCGGTGACCAGATGATGATCCAAGATCTTTGCAAGTAAATACCTAACATGTGGTATTGCTTTGCACCAAACGCTTGTCCACATAATGTTTCAGTTCGCACTGACATGCCCAACTGCAGGTGAAAAAGTTCCATTTACGAAGTTCAGTGAAATTTCTCATAATGCGTTGTCGAATTTGGTGGATCGCATGGCCTATCCACCCTGATATTCAACATCCAAGCAAGCTCCCCTCTCGATCATTCGCCCATTTCCATATTTTGAGAAAGTTCAGGAAAAAAAGTTGTAAATTTTGCAACATGTTCGTCGATGAATTAGTCATTATCAGAAATTTGCTAACAAAAGCTACCAGGCAGCACATCTGAAACTTATCAGTGTGGAAGTACCACTGTAATATACTGTGGAGTACGTCAACAGTAGACCCCAAAATAATGTCTTTAGATTTTAACTGAACAAAGGTGGAGAAACTAATGCTTACTATTATTCCGTTAGGCAAATCGCATGCCAATGATTTGAATGAGCGCATAGCAGCAGCTCTGTCTCACAATATGCCCGATGAACGCCTGTGTGTCACTACAAAGATTCCAAAGTGGTCACTCTGGCCAGCATAGCGCGGAAGGTAACTCTCCATATTTTCTTTGAATTCCACCCAGACCTTCCCTGTCAGACTACTTAGTGTCTTTTTGCTTCTGTACCAAGAAGCCTAGTTCCTCCATCCTATCGTCACCCATAAATCCTGCCAGCAAAAACGAACACAGCGTGAAAATTCCATGGGAAACACAATTCTCAATATGACAAAAACGAAGGCTCCTAGTAGTCTTTGTTCAATCCGAACATACTGCAACTGGCGTCGGAGACTGGCCGAGAAAATGGATCCCCACAGGATCATAAAAAAATGCTACCAGTAAATCATTTTATGAACGTCATATAGCACATATAGCAGTTTGGTGTCCCCATGCATGCAAAATCACTCTGTTTAACAGGCAATATAACTATTTACTATGTGCTTTATCATTTGTAATTTAGTCAGTGTATCAATAATGGCAAGAATGTATGTAAAGTCTGCGACACTCGCATCACAAGTCAAGCCACTACGAATCGAAGGGGGTGAATCACTGCCACTAATGCCCTCAGTGGGATCTGGCTTGGTATGAAGCCAGCTGTCACATGTATATAATGCTCAGACTAGCATTGCATAAACACTCCCCCAAAACAGAACATACACATCAAAACCGGCAAAGCCACATCAGAGAGCACACCAATGAGCGCACGTTTTAGAGTGTAAGAAAAGTTCTCTCCCACATAGAAAGCCAACGAGACACAGAATAATGAGAGAGAGATGAGAGAGAGACAGAGAACGAGACGTTTTAGAGTGTAAAGAAAAGTTCTCTCCCACATGAAGCCAACTCGAGAGAGAGCAGAGAGAAGAGAGAGAGAGAGGGGGGGACAGCTTACCTTAGCCTTCCCTGTATGAGATAGTAAGTAGCATGGTAAGGACACAAGCTAGTGAAGCTACTGGGTTTTCTCTCTGAAGAAAGCTCAGCACAGACAGCAAGAGAGGCAAAGCAAAGGGCACTGCAGCTCAGGGACGGTCGTTTGAAAACGAGGAGTACGCCACTGATGATGAGCAAGTAAATTAACAGAAGAAGTATTTTGAGAAAGTATTTGTGCCCACTGATCAGTTATCCCCATTCAACACCTAACAATCTGTTCCAACTTCTTCTGCTAACTTACTGCATCAGTCACTCCATTCTCAATTTACCGTATTAAATTGAGAAAGTATTTTGTCCCACTTATCGTCATCCCCATTCTCAATCTTCACATATAGCATAGAAAACAAGAGCATGAAATATCAAAAGGAAGACCTGCTGTCCTCTTTACAAAACAATGTAGATGTATTACAGTCCATTAACTATTTCACCAATCCTAAATCAGAATTAGGTTGCATCAAACCTGGGATAAATTTGCCTTTTGTGCCTTGAAGAGCCGATGGGTCATTTTTCAAGATGCTAAGTAATCGTCACGTCGATGGTTCCACGAAAAATTAAACGGAATTTCTAGCGAACCGTATCAAATTGCAAAGGAATAAAAGTTTAGTGCCGTCGGTGCTTGAATTGCAAACTCCACTAAAATTTAGTAACCATGGTCTGTTCGTTTCAGTTCGAGTATTTTAGATTTTAAAATAAAAAGTCAAAGTGCGGACTTTAATTTAGGTTAAAAGTGAAGAATGAAAATCAATGGCTCTAGGAGGAATCAATGTCGTATCCCCATCCTTCCGAAGGGATGTCGTTTTAGCTTTTGGGCGGTTGACTTGCAGTTGGGTTGCCCCAAACATGACGGTTGACTGACTGGCTATTGGACTTCCGGGTCCAATCGAACTACTGTTGCTCGCTAGCCGCCAGTCGCTAGGCGCCAAGTTCGGAAAAGCCTACCACGGCGAGTTAAAAAAAAAAGTCCTAATTTTATTATATTTATGCCAATTCAATTTTAAATTTTTTAATTTGATAAATTACGTCATTTGACAGTTTATCAATGTAGTCCATCTTTTCGACGAAGGCCCACCTCGCCTGATTTGGCGAGGGCCGACCCTCGCCCAACCAAGGCGGCCTCGTTGAGCCGCTTGGGGGAGGCACAACCTCACTAAATTTGGCGAGGGGCCCTCATTGGCGCTTGCCCTTGCTTATGGTGGCGAGGGTGATATTCGCTCAGGCAAAGCTCGCGACTGGCCACTGGTTAGAAAGAGAACGGAAAGTGAAACGAAAAAAAAACAAAAAAAATCAAAAAAATTATTTCAAAATTGCAAAAAATTGGTTTTCGTCAGCGTTGGCCACCCTATATAGAACAATTAGCATCTTCAAAATTGATTGGATGAACTACATTAACATTTCATCAAAAGATTTATGACTTAACTGATAAAAATAAAAGGTTTAAGAGTAAATCGATAAATGCGGAATATATTTATTACTTTCTTGATAATTTTGCCTATTGGCCTCTGGTGTGATCTTTTTGGCTCGTTTTTCCAGTCCAATGATGTGGTTTGGCTGATTCAACCAGGTCACGATCGGTAATCTGGTCTTTCGATCTTCAGTTAGAGGTTTTCAAAACGTGAAGTTGACCATGTGATTCATGATAAATGGGAGATCTCTCATGCACATCTATTGCTTTCTTCACCCACTGGCTGCCTTTCATTTTATTTTCTAGCCGAAAGCCACGGGATTTGAGGTTACGAAGCCCGACACGTCAGTACTGAAAAGACCGAATCACTTACGTATAGCGATCTATCGTGGAAATACAGAATACCAACTCGAGGGTTGGAGCAGTTGACCGGGACTTTTGGAGATTTCTAGCACAGGAGTTGGAGGTCTGTCTTTTCAAATCCTGTAAACTGCGTGTAAACCGTTTTGAGTTGGAGTTACCTGTAAACGACAGAGGAGAACGTTCAATCGAGTGGTGGGGCTTGGAGGTTGCTCCATGGCCCTTCTGGCAGATGCAACATCATTGCTTCAAAGGGCTACGTGTTATCATTGCGACAGTGTATACCGTAAAGGTCCTCTTCATGTCTCGTGTATCTTGACATAACTTACCGAGATATCAGTTGCTTTGACTCATCCAATATTGAGCCTTGTGATGTTTCATCCTTCGCTCCAGGAGATCACACGTTATGGAATTGTTTTCACTTGAGCAGAGAATTAACATTTTCGATTTCAATGTAAGCGAAGCCATTATACCAAAAGGTGGGTTCGACTGCGCAACAGAAATTCCAATACCTTCGCTTAGGGAGACACGTGCAACCCAACAAGGCGGTTCTTGATGTGTTATTCAATTTATATATGTGGCCCTCCATTGTCCAAGAAGCCTCTTTAAGAGTCACAACTCATTGTTTGAGCCCTCTGTCCTGACAATCACTCCTTCCATCCTCCTAGTGTTACGTCCCCATACAACATGTGCCCCACTTTACTATATATAACACTGCTAGAATCGATTTGTGTGATGTATGTTTTTCCAATTTCTCATATTTGTCGGGGGTGAGATTTTGGGACCACCTTAGGCTGGGTTTCTTTTTTAATATTAACGTTATGTTTCATCCTTTAAAAAAAAAAAAATTGATTTTCATAGAACAAATGAGAAAAAAGTGTTAGAAAAGCCTTAAATATATTACATTGATGCTAATTTAGTTCTAAATCTTTTGACTTAGAGCCAATTTAATCATTTCGACTAATTTTAGTCGGATATTGCTAATATGGATGCTAGATAGGATAGCCTATAAGGCACGGTCGGCGCTGATATGGATATTTTTTATAAAATATTTTATTTTATATATTTTTTCTTTCTCTTTTTTCCTTTATTTTTTGGTCTCTTTTTTCTAGATTTCTTTGATTGTTGGTGAGGGTGACCCTCGTCGGGGCAACAGCAAATGCCTGGCAAGGTGGGTGTCGCCTATTGGCCAAGCCAAATCTAGTGAGGCTAAACTTGCCCAAGTGACAATTGGATTGGTGAGAGCGAACTCACCGGCATTCGCCCTAGCCTTAGTAAGGTCAACCCTCACCTGCGACGACAAGGGCCACCCTTGCTCAGGCTAGGCCAACCCTAGCTAGCCATGGTTGTGCCTGGCCACCGGAGGAAACATAGAAAAAAAGGAATAAAAAATCAAAAAATTAAATATTATTTAAAAATATTAATGACAGCACTGACTGTACCATATGGGCCATCTAGCGCTCATGTCAGCAATATGCAGTCAAAATTAGTTAGAAGGACCAAATTGACTTTAGGTCAAAAAATTTAGGACTAAATTGACATCAATGTAATAGGTTTATGACTTTTTTAACATTTTTTTCTCAGAATAACCTTTCTCGGGAGGGTTTTATTAGCTTATGTAATATATATGTGTGTAATTGTCCCGAGCAAATTATGAACGTTCTATGCAAGAGGGATGTGCCTAAAGTATGATATTAAATTGGTTTAATGTATGATATGTTTGTCGTATAGCGATTGACTAAGATTTTACTCGAGATTTTAAATTTATTCTAAGACACACAAACCCTAGCCTAACCAACCAAAAGACACACAAACCCTAGACGAACTTTTGAGACTCTCAATTCACTAATCATGCGATAGCCACCAATCACTTGTTGAGAATAGTAAAAGTGAGTCTCATGACGAATTATATGGTCGCCCTTGAATAATTAACAGCAACCACACTAGCCCCATACCATAAGAAGTTGCATATGGTCCTCCGCCGAAATCCCTCTCCACTTTCAAACTTGAAATGACGGGCGATCCGGTAAAGGCTTACCTCTCCCCGAACCCTAAAACAAATTAGCTGCACAGTGTCACGCAGGTATCGATCTTCAATGGATTTTCTTCCGAACTGAGGAAGAGCATGAATGCTCCGTTTATTTCGCGAAAAATAATTTTTAAGAAAACGCTTCTCGAATTTTTTGGATTTGATTTGCGAAAAATAAGATAGTAAAAAACAAAATATTTTCCATACATGAAAAAAAATCATTCAAAAGTGAAAAAAATGCTTTCCTCTTTTTGAGAAAACATTTTCTTGTATTTTGCTCTCTCAATTCCTTTTATTCATTTTCTTTATACTATTTTTAATTTTCTTTTCTTTTTTTTTCTTTTCTCTTTCTTCCTCCTTCATGATCCTACGGCTTCTTCCTCCTTGTTCCTCTATCGACCGCAGACCTCAATGATAGCTAATAGCTCGATGATCAGCCATGACGCAGGCTGGTGAGCTTCGGCCTCATTGGCCTTGGGTGAGCTTGAGCTTGCCAGCGAGGTTGGAGATCGTCGATTTGGTGAGCTTGGGATCGTTGGGATTGGCCGAGCCTTGCGCTCACCTGCAACCAGTCACCAACGATCGAAATCAAAAGGAAAAAAAATAAAAATAAAAAAATAAAAGAGAAAAAAGAAAAAAAGAAAAAAAGAAAAAAAAATAAAGATAAATAAATAAAAATTCAATTTTTAAAAAAATTGAAAAAATGAAAAGAAAAAAAATTATTGAAAGGAGTGCATGAAAGAAAAATCAAATCTGATATTCCATGCTAAACGACGGAAGACATTTTTTTTTTTCATATTTTAGTCAAGCACTCAGAAATATTATCATTTTTTTAAAAAAATAACTTTTAAACGTCATATTTTTCAAGAAATAAATAGAACCAGCGCGCATCGCGGAAACATCTTTTACGGTTTGTCTTATAAGGAATAATTTTATATATGAGCATGTTGACTCGGATTCCACTGAAGACATGGCTTTCTCCAAGAATGCGGACGAAAACCTTCAAGCATATGTACGCTATCGAGACTGAGCCTCACATATGTATCGCCATTTCTCTCGAGAAAAAACACCAGCCTTCTTCTGTCTTCCCAAGAGCGAGTCTACTCATCCACCACCTCATGATCATGTTGCTGTATCTGTGCAAGCTAGTGTCGATCAACTGTTCTTAAGAAATATAACAAGCAGTCGTCGAAGAGAGAATTGCGCAACCCCATTGCACGTAAGTCCTTTCTTCTTCTTCTTCTTTCTTAATCACTTTCTGCAGATGGGTTAAGTAGAGCTTTTAGCAGCTTCAGCGTCAGAACATGTAAAGTGCGTAAGTTCGTAAGTAGTCCCGGTTCCAAATCTCTCTCGTCTATAAATATATATGATCGTGTTCTTTCGCCGTCCACGCTTCTTTCTCCTTCCATAACCGAGATGGGGATGGCCAGAAATTACGGAGAAAATGGTCTTAACTAAAGTGTTCATTACCAGTAGCGTTAGTATCGTTCATCGAGATTAGATGTAAATTCCGCATACAAAAGCATTACTTCAGCTTAATGATCATATGGTGATGTCGATTATCGAACTTGTGTTCATCTCTCGACTCACGCTCGACGTCTTCATTGGACGTGATTGGGCAAGGACAATTATGACTTTGGAAGTTAGTTTTTGGAAATATCCATGGGACTGACTATATATCTACCGGTCCGCATGCATATCAGATCTAGGTAAGGGACAATGTCAAAACCAAACATTTTGGCACAACCTCGAGGCGAGTAGCCTGTACGACTCGAAGTCTATTCGGTGAGGTGACAATTACGAGCAAGTTGTCGTGTCCACGTGTCGCTGTATCAGGACTCGAAATCCCCCTTGACTTGTCAACACGAAAATCAAGAAGCTTATTAATTGAATATAAGCAAGTAAACTTCTTTCATAAAAATGAATAATTTCACGTTTAGACCGTTCATTTATCTGGGTTTTCATTTGTTGCTGCCATGCATCAAACTAGTGTGGGGGGTTTCATGATTAAATACAACTAGAGAAATGCCTTCTTCACAATATTATCATGGATGATACAATCTCAATCGTAGACTCACGTATTATCATTGCATGTTTTGCATAAATCACTAATTAATTGAGATATGGTGTGGTCAGAAATAATTAACAATATTATCAAACTGTAAGGTTAACAACTTTCATGGAACTTTCTTGCTTAAATCAATCACACGATATGCATTTGCCTTTTGCAGATAAGTAAGTTGCCATGGACCAGAGAGTGGAAGAGAGGCTTCTGGGATCAGAAGACGACACCGAGACTAGAGGACTGAGATGGAGGATCTGGGACGAAATGAAGACGATGTGGAGGATCGCATCCCTTGCAATATTGTCGAGGGTGACATTGTTCGGGATCATAAGTGTGACATCCTGAAATTCGACCCACTCTCGGAATTTGTAATAGAATGGATATGTATATCATTGCTGCACTGTAGTTAAATCTCACTCGGAACTGATCATTTCGAGATGACTAACCGAAGGGGAATGGCTAGCTAGGAATTTAACTACGTGGACCAAATTTCAGGTCGATACGCGTAGCTCCTAAAAGCCGTCCGTTAGTCTGAGTATTTACTAGAGTCGCTATCATATGAATGTGGCCACAAATCAGATTCCGAGCTTGGATAATCGAGTTTTTAGGAATATCGCAATTGAAATTGGACATCGCCCTGAAAGGCTCGAAAATTAGCTGATTGGTTTCGGAGTGCCGAGAAGAAAGGCAAAATATTGAAAGTGACCATTTTGCCCCCGGCTTGACCTAGATTATATGGCTAGAGAGTATTAGTAATTTTAGAGATGCTAGAAAAATTTTACGACGAAATCTCGAGTTATTTTTTTATCGCGGTTGAGCCTCGATCAGTCCCGATTGTGCCCGATCAGTCCCAAAATCGCACGAATTTCAAGAAATGTCTCATCAATCATTTTCAATCACATCAATCGCATCAATCGACCATCGATCGCCGTCGGTCAAACCTTTTGACCGGTCAACTGATGAATAGTGCCGGTCAACCAATGAATAGTGCCCACCAATAATTGAATATATATATATATATATATATATCTCTCTCTCTCTCTCTCTCTCTCTCTCTCTCTCTCTCTCTTTAATTATTAGCAGATCACACTCTCTATGCCCAGAAAATTTCGTGGCCCTCCCTCTCTCTTGGTTTTCTCTCTTGGTTTTGGCCGCCGGAAAACCGCCACTCGTTGTGCAGCTCGTTCGCTGCCCAAACATCGTCAGTTTGAGACGCCATTTTAACCTCATCTTCACCTATCTCTCTAGAAGTTCTCCACCAAAAATCAGCTCAAGATGAGCCCTGGAAACCCCTCAAACAGAACCAAAACCGGACCCTGCACAGGCTGAATCCCAGTTTTCTGCCTCAACTTCAATCGGCCGCCGATGGAAATCCGACCGTTGGATCATCGTGATTTTTAGGTATGTTGTAGTTCAATGTCTTGTGGTTCTATTTCAACTTGAATCACCTCGATCCGAGGTCGTTTGAACCTTCCAAATCTTCCTTGCTGTGTCGGTCGACGAACCAGTCTTTTGATACCCGAATTCCTATAGGGCTCATATTGAACTATGTTGACCCCAGCGACCTCTAGAGCTTCATTTTCATGTGAAAATATTGATGTTTCAGCTTGTGAACCATTCCATTCGGCCCTTGAAACAGCCTTGGTTTTCCTTGGGTTTTGCCGATTCAGCGCGGTCGTCGGCCATTCGTCGTTCTGTCGCCCATCCGCTTCAAATCAGCTCGTGAGGTAAGTCGACCCCCTAACCTCGAGTAGGATGTAAGATGATTCTTGTATAGACTCTAGGGTGCGATTCGTGGTAAATCGGTTTAGGAAAATTGGCCGTAATCGGCGTATTCGATGGAAATTAAATTCTGTGAGGTTGTGAATATTCTGTGGATTTGAAATGTTGTCTGTCCATGTTCGAATGAGGCTGTTTGAGGTGGTGGATGTGGTTCCCGCGAGTTTCGGTTACCGAAAAAAGTGGATTTTCGAGATATTTAGAGCGAAAACGGCCAATAAGTATTGTGTGTGAATCACTGTTCACGACACCCTGAGGACTGTCACGAGAGCTTAAAATAGTGTTCACATATGCTGTCCATTGCTCGTATTTAGGGTCAATTATTGAGATAACGTGGGCCTAAAATACATATTGTAGTAGAAAAAGGGCACGGACCTGATGCGTTTAACGCGGGTCGAGTTGGCTATAGAGCTGAGACTGGAATTTGAGCATGGAATGTGCACGCATTTGTATTGTTAATATCTATGTAGAGATGATTATTGGGATGCTTGATTATTTCGATGATCGTCATGTTCTCGTTTGCCCTTGTTTCTTCTTTGTGACCCGAGCGATTAGGAGAGCATTTAGAGTTGATATCGATGGTATGTACTATCCTGAGCAAGAGATTAGGGTGAGCTTTACTGAGATGTGTTCTCACGTGTGATTTCCCCCACCTTTCAGTCCTAGATATAAGCATGGCAGGATAACCACATGATTGATATCCAGTGGCGGAGTACCCAGTTGGCAAGGATAGTTGATGGTGAATCGTGGTTGCTGAGGAACGTGGTTGCCCTGGGTTGGTTTCTGTTGTTAATATTTGTAAAACTGGTATTCATGTTATCATACGGAGCTAAATTGTGTAATATATGAGGTGTTATGGTTGGCTAGTCCTTGCTCATTCGTTGTCAGAGGTAAGGTATCGCTTCTGCTAGCGTTTAATTGGATATTAAGGTTTCTGGGTCGGCGACATTCCTGGGATTCGCATGTATCGACCGTCATTGTGCAGATGTTGCGCGCTCGTGGAGGTTTCGGGGCGTTACGCTTCACAATGGATGATCATGTGAATCTCTTTTTCTTCTGGCTCAGACAACATATATAATGTTGCACAAGTTTGGGGGGCCTCTCACTAATGTTCCTCCATTGAACTCACTTCCATTTCTGTTGCAAGTCGGTCAATGATTCCTTGACGCTGCAGGAAACTTTCCTAAATCATTTCTGGGGGAGCAAGCCCACATTGTTTTCTAAATGCCCTGTTGTACTTGCCTTCCTCTCCACAGTTTCTATTTCCAAAGTTGGTGGAGTGAGCCATGGTTTTCGCTTCGGCTGGGCGGGAAAGATTTCAAGATAGTCGACTTCCATCATGCTCAAGATCCCTTCGGATCAGGCATGAGGGTGAACAAGTGCGAGCCCCAGCACCACTACTGCAAAATGTAACACTCTGGCCCCTTCCTTCGTGATTCTTCACCAGATCATGCAGAAAAGAAACGCAAGACAAAGGAGAGTCCATCAATGGTGCGAGTGGACCTCCGCCAATCAGGGTGTCGCTGTACAGGAGGCCATTTGGGTCGAAGAAATCGATAAACTTCATGGACACCCCTGTCCCTTGTCTTGGCTATATGACCTAAGCTCTCTCCAGCTAAGTTTTCGACAGTATCACCATCAGGTCCTCTGCATATGCTCTCCTCAGAAAACTGAGCTCTCTCCCTCTTCGGTCTTCCTTTTTTTTTTCCTAAAAAATCGAGAGCTTTCTCAAGGCTCTCTACAGTTGCAGGTCTCGATAACGCTACTGAGAGAGATTAGAGAGCCTAGAAGATGAGAACTTTCGTCCCATTTTTTTCCAACTCTTGGCCATCATCGAGGATCCCCCTTGATGCGCTCCCTTTGTGTGAATATAAACCGTGATTGCCGTTTGTGTGTGCGAGACCGTGAAGAGAGTTCTGGTGTCTCCTCCTATGGATCCCGCCTCCCTCTTCCTGCCGACAAATCCTAATGCCTCCCAAAAAAGAAAAAGTGGAGTTCACCTTTAATCATGTTCCTCTGTCACTAGTCGTCCACTATCTCAATTACTCTCCTCTAAGATGCCAACGAAGCTTTTTTCATTTGGTCTCCTGCGTGGGTCTATCTGCAAAATAGACCCATTCAGTATGGCAATATGTTTTAAGCACCACCACGAACCACAAGGCGGAAATCTCTTTTCATGCCAACATATTTGGCATACTTCTCATTACCAAGAGTCTAATTTTCTCTAATTACAGCATCATGACTATCTATCTCTTTTCCAAACTCCGTCTTCAACAAATCTTCAGAGTTTCCGACAACAGTGAAACGTTGGGGGTTTGTCGCGACCAAAAGAAAATTTATTTTTCCGATCTTATCGGTCGATCGGGTGAACGGATTATTAGGTTAATTAGATTAACTAACCTAACGCGGACCCTCCCAAGCCCTATCGAATCGCAATTTTCGTTTTTGTTTAGATGATTTTTAATTTGGAGTCGCCACTAATCGTTTTTGATAGGTCGATTATAAACCTAAATAAATTAGCGGAAGAACTAATTTATTTCTGCGAACTACAGAAAATGAGTTCGGGGACTTGGTTACGCTAAATTACTCTAACGCCCTTTTGGTACTATTTTTTTTTATGAAAAATCATTTGGGATGATAGGGAAAAGATTGGGTCAAACTGACCAGAAGGGTAAAATGGTCATTTTTCAAGGATTGAAAAGTCGAAACAGATTAAACTAGTTGAGTGTGGTCATTCCTTATTTCCCACAATTTCTGAGAATTTTTCTAAATTTTTTTTATTTTCTGGAGACAATTTGACCATGAGGGGCAAAATCGTCATTTTAAAAAGATCGGGAAGGAAATTCATCAAAAATAGGATTGGCCAGTCGAAATAACCAATTTCCTAATTTTTGGGACTTTTCTGAATTTTTCAAGACAATTTGCCCATAAGGGGCAAAATCTTCATTTTAAAAAGATCAAGAAATGAAATCATCAAAATAGGAATAGCCAGTTGGAATGGCCCGTTCTGTAATTTCTAGGATTTTTCTTTTGAATTTTTTTTTGTTTTGCAAGAATATATGAAATGCACATGAATGACATTTTTTTTGTATTTTTGAATGCTTGGGCTTCCCATTCAGGGGTTTAATGATGCAAAAATTAAATTACAGAAAGTAAATGCAGTAAATAAAGAACCTCCAATGGGTGGGTCGGCCTTCTCATTTTGGGCTTTGATGGTGCAGAAATTAAACTGCAGAAGCTAAAGGCAGTAGATAAAGAGCCTCCAACGGGTGGTTCGGCCTTGGGTCGGCCTACCCATTCTGGGGTTTGACGGTACGAAAATTAAATTACAAAAAATAAAGGCAGTAAATTAAGAACCTCTAACGGGTGGGTCGGTCTCCCATTCTAGGGTTTGATGGTACAGAAATTAAAATATAAGAGATGGAATACAAGAGATCTTTACACCACCAAGTGTGGGATAGAATCTGCGCAATTTGAAATTCGGATCTTTTAAGTGAAAAATATAGAAAATTACAATACGAATACGACATGTGAATATGACATGGCATAATCGAAATTTAAATCAATCCATTGAGGTAGCGACATTCTCGAAGATTTTAATGGTTAGGATCGTTATCTAATTTGACAGATTTTGTTGTCGAATTTAGACCTCGTGTCACCTTATGGATCAAGATTGCGGCTCGAACGATGGGGATGAACTCGTGACTTGTGTTGATCGGTAGAGAAATTGGTGATGGTAAGACCTAAATTTAAACTCCCACCATCTACAAGACTCTCCTTTGGAAAAGAATTCTCTCTCTTTTTATTTTTTTCTTTTCTAATTTTTCTTCAATCTTCCAAAACCTTCTCAAACATTTCAAATTTTCTCTCCAAAAAAAATCCCCCCTCCAAGCTCTCTTCTTCCTCCTTTTATAGTCCACTCATTTATCTCCCATTCTAATTTCTCCACTAACTCTTCTTCATCTTTATCTTCCTTTCTCCATCTCTATCTCACATTCTAATTTCTCCACTAACTCTTCTTCATCTTCATCTTCATCTTCCCTTCTCCATATCTATCTCTCATTCTAATTTCTCCACTAACTCTTTTTCATCTCCATCTTCCCTTCTCTATTCTCATCTTATTTTCTCTATCTATTCTTTTCCATATTCCCTTATCTATTGTAATCTTATTTTCTCCATTTATTCTTCTCCATCTTCCCTTCTCTATTCTAATTTCTCCACTAACTCTTCTTTTAGTTATTTACAAAATAATCTCTCAAGTGTTAGGTATTTGCACACTTGTCTTTAAGATTTTAATGCAAAATTCAACCAAGCCCCTTTTACAAAATTGAGTCATTCTGGGTACATTGGGCTAAGATGAAATTCAAACTATTAGAAGATAATGTCACAACTCCTCAAAGTGAAAAATAAAAATAAATGACTTGAATTGGATTTTTTTAGGGCCGATTCGAGATTATGCTCGTGAAAGAACATATGACCCCGAATTGTATTTTTTGAATTTGTGATGGCCAACATGAAAAGGAAATTAAAAGAAAAATATTGACTATTTTTGTATTTTTGTGGCCTCAAATGTTATTTTTCCCGAATTTTTAAGTATTTTTTATTTTTCGAAAAAAATATTAAAAATACAAAAAAAATATGAAAAATCACTTTTTATTCGAAATTGGTTCCTTAGACCTGGCCAAGGCTTCCAATATTGATTTTTCAATTTTCTCATTTTTTTCTTGATTTTCTATGAATTTTCGAAAATAAAATAAAAAATGCTGAAAAATACTAAAAATATGAAAAATCAAAGATGGTTTCCCATGCTTGGCCAAGGTCCCCAAAGTTGATTTTTTAATTTTGTGAATTTTTATGGATTTTTTATTAATTTTTAAAGAGAAAATGTGATTAAAAATCAATTGTCTAGAGCTGCCCCTCTTTGAATGGAAGCTTGATAGAGGTTCATTTCAAAGACGACATGACACCTGAATCCTAATCAACTCAACACAAGAAAATAAAAAGAGTTGTGACATTTGATCTCCAATACCTCTCTGTGTAAGCTCTGACCTGGACCCGGCTTAAGGAGGCTCTTATAAAGTGAGGGAGAGATCGAGATGAGGGCTTACCTGGCGCTTATCTGCCCGTCGTATGGCTGTTGCCTGACATGAATGCTCTTTGAACAGTCACCCAAAGATTCATTTTGAGGATACTCTGGGTATGATAAGCTTTGACCCGTATGGTAGGTCAACCAATGACGGAGTTCCTAATGAAAGGACTCTACTGGTGATCTATCCTATTTAGAGGATTCACCTGCATTTTGACCCGTACGGTAGGTCGTACCATGACAAAATCCTGATAAAAGGATTCTACTGAGCGGTTTACCTGAGGTCAGGTTCGCCGAAGAAAATACTTGTAAGAAGGACTTGATGCCTGTAGAAAGGACTTGCTGCCGGTATGAAGGACTTTTGTGCCTGTAAGAAGGACTTTTGAATGGTTCACCCGATGTGGGATTTGCCGAAGGAGTACCTATAGGAAGGACTTTGTGCCTGTAGGAAGGGTTTTGTGCTTGTAGGAATGGCTTTTTGAAAACGAACTATTTTGTATTGGGGTTTTCAATGGAAGGGCTCCAGAGACGGCATATCCAGTAAAAAGGGCTTGTCTGTGTGGTGCTTACAACTCAAGACTTGAAAATGGATCATTCAATAATAAAAGTCACCAATGATTACCTATATGTCACCTTTTTTGGATAAATAAAAGAAGTATTGACTGAAAAAATGATTTTTCGGTGCCGATCTGGGATCTGGGGAGATTAGGAATCTTGCTAAAGCTCAAACCCGATTTAACTTACCAAAAAGGGTGTCATTCTAGGATCTGGGAGACGAAGAATCCTGCAGAAGCTCAAACCCAAGTTAGCTTACCATGAAGGGTGCCATTCTGGGATCTGGGGAGAATAGGAATCCTGCAAAAGGTCAAACCCGATTTAACTTCTCCGGTCGCTTTAGGAATAAATTAAAGAGGCATAGATCAAGAACATAAGAGCAGGTCGATCGTGAACTAATGAAGGTCTTATGAGAACATGTCGTTCATGAGTCGAAAGGGTTCAGAAAACTTACCTGGGTTTTCTGAGTGAATGATCAAGGCATAGACAGGTTGACTATGTCACGCCCGCTTGTTCACTGAATGACCGTATGTGCCGCACTAGATTCGAGCATCTTGACAATCGTCAGAATTCTTTCTCTTGAAAGGTTCAGGTTGAAGATATACTTACGTGAGAATTTGGAAGAAATGCCTGGTGGCTTCTTGGTAACTAGGCTTGTTCATTCAATAATTGCCGAATAAATTTAGAGACCTCGAAAGGTAACTCAAGCATCGAGAACGTGTTACCTATTAAGCAGTGTCAGAGATAACAAGTGCAAGCATTTTTATCAATGAGTTCATCGGTTTATGCAAAACTATTCAACTAAGTTTGCGATAATTAGAAGCAATCTGTGTAATAACTCATGATGCAATCAATCAAAAATGTATATCCTGCGTAACTATTCTATCAAGTTTGCATTACCAATTCTATTCAATGAGGTTATCATAGTATGAATACCTTGAATGTAGTTTGAATGGGGGACTTCGGTCCAAAAGGGCTTTCTCTCACTCTCGAGAAAGACTGTTTATCCTGATTGCAGGATTGAAAAGAAATCAGTCAATTTTACCATCATCGCATTCAGCAAGGGTCTGAGTAATCTCACAATTAGTACGATCAAGCCGATCCGGAGGTTTTGATTAGGACCACAATGTAAGCTGGGTCAAAGGCTTATCAAAGGGGGCTCTTTTAAGTCAAGGCCATTGAGAAAAAAAGTCTTCATTATTTACTTCGAGTTTACAAGTCAAGAACCCTACAAAAATGAGAAAGAAATAATCTTGCTCGTACCTTTTCGAGCGATGCTTAAAATCATTCAACTCTACGTTAACTCAAGTGTATTAACCAGAAAAGGCTTTCATGGGGTTGTAACGTAGGTTGGGATTGGGGACCAATGAAGTAAAAGGCTTATTTTGGCCTAGAAAATATATGAGGTGGGTTTGACATTGGTGATCATTGCATTTTTTTCACCAATCTCGGCCCTTCAGAGTAGTCCTCAAAGAACACCATTACCGCATGAGATTGGTGCCAACTTCTACTGGTACCATTGTCGCTTCCGAATGGTGTAAACTTCAACTGGTATATTTGCAATTGATTCCTTTGAAGAATTTTCTTTTGCGACCAGATCCTCTGGGGACTGTTGACACCTAAATTTTGATTTTGATTTTTTTTATTTTGCATAAAAATGAGAATTGATTCTCGCCAAAAATAATTTTTCATGCATTCCATGTTTAATTTTTCTGCATTGCATTAAGGCTAACGGCGGTGGATTTGAGCTGAAATTTGATAGGTGATTGGACTAGACATGGGGAAAATGCGCCAAACATTTGTGAAAATTTCTTCAGGGACTGAATTCGGATACTCAAAAATCTCAGGGACCCGATCGCAAATGCTCAAAATCTCAGGGACTCCAATTGCAAATGCTCAAAATCTTAGGGACCCAATGCAAATGCTCAAAATCTCAGGGACCCAATTGCAATGCTCAAAATCTCAGGGACTCAATTGCAAATACTCAAGATTTCAAGGACTAGAATGCAAATATCTAAAAATGAGGGATCATTTTGTAAATAAATAAAAGAGAAGTTAGGGAGAAATTAGAAAAGAAAAAGATGTCTTCCCACTAAATAAAAAAATGGATGGTCCTCCACCACAAAAAAAAGATGTTTTCCATAAGAGAAAAAGAAAGAAAAAGAAGAAAAGAGAAGGTTAGTGGAAAAATAGAAAAAGAAAAAGATGTCTTCCACTAAATAAAAAAATGATAGTCCTCCACCACAAAAAAAAGATTTTTCCATTAAGAGAAAAAGAAAGAAAAAGAAGAAAAAAAGAAGAAAAGAGAAGTAGTGGAAAAATTAGAAAAGAAAAAGATGTCTTCCATAAGAGAAAAAGAAAGAATAAAAGAATAAAAGAGAAGTAGTGGAAAAATTAGAAAAAAGAAAAAAGATGTCTTCACTAAATAAATAAATAAAAAGGAAGAAAGAAAGAAGGGAGGAGGCCTATAAGTTGGTGGTCGTGAGCAAATTTGAAGAAGTGACCCAAGAGGGCGGAGGAAGAGAGAAAAAATATGGAAGGATTGAGATTTGAGAGAAAAAAATAAGAGTGATCTTGAAAAAAAGAAACAGAAAAAAAAAAAACGAAGAGCGACCGCGGAAAGCAAGGGAGGAGGAGGCAGGAATATTCTCCCTCGTCGCGCCACCGTCCCGGGTCATCATCAACGCAAACTCACCCCGTCACGAGAGGTAGTTTTCCAACGGGTAGTACGTAGTATGCAAGGAGTGGAGGGGATGATTATTTGAGCCTAATGAGAGGAGATGGGGGTGACCAGTGAATCATTTGCTGCGAACGATGCATATGTCATAAATTATGTGAACTGTATTGTTATTGATGGGGTGCGTTGTGAGTGCAAGTCCTCAAGTTTTATTTCGGATCAGCATACTAGTGTCTTGCAAACCGCATTTTCATGGCCTAGATACGAGATTCTTGGAAACTTATTCTGGATTTTGTAGACAACTTTGAGATCTTCTGATTTGATATATATGGAGCCCGAAATGACGTCGTTTGCATGCAAAAGGTCCCGAAATGAGAGGCAAGGGATAAACAAAAATCTGGAAAATAGTTGATCAGAACACGAGATGAATTTTTCTTATGTGACCTTTACGCTAAATGATTTTCATGGGTTATTCTAGACCTCGTTTCATAAAGACCTCTTCATGACATTTGTCATAAACATCCTGATGATAACATATAAAAAATAAAAAAAATATTCATGCACGTTCATATTTTAAGCACTTTAATGAAATCATGCAATTTCTGTTGGTGCCCTTGAGTCTTAGTGTTTTTTGCTGTGCTGGTCATATTGATTCCGAGTTATCTCAGTTTAGAGTCTTCTTTGAAACTTCATAAAAATGAAAAGTTGTTCATTGGGGTCTTGTTTAGTAGATGGAAAGTTGGGCATTAATTTTGAGATTTGAGTGTCCATTTGAGGTAATCTGAAGATATTTGTTCTGTGAACTTTGTTTGTTCTGCTGCTGAACTCTCATGAAAGACCATTTTCTACACGAAAATGAGTGTTCTTCGAGTAAAGATGCAAAACATGAAAGTGTCAGACGACACGTTTTCCCCACATTAAAAAAATCTCAGAAATTTTGCTAATTTCATTATTTCTTTCTTTGTATTTTATGGGGGTACTCTTTCTCCCTATGCTGTTCAGGACAGTATGAAATTAATTCGTATTTTTTGTGTTAATGCATTGAAAATGTAAAAAAAATGGTCTCAATGAAGTTAATCAGCACGTTTTTGTAAACTTCTTGAGCGTTTGAATTCGTTTAACTCATGGTGATTGTGCATGTCGATTGGATAGTCAATATTTTCATTTGGTTTTGGACCGATGCTTTGAAGACTGGAGGATGACTGATTGTCATTCGGTCGTTTGTTGTATCCCAGACCCAGGAGGTGA
>JAGVVM010001115.1:0-20815 GCA_019149425.1 Psidium friedrichsthalianum | reverse complement strand
TTATCAAGTTAAACCGTTACAGACCATCACATAAAAAAATTCCATTTCCATAAGATTGTCATTCTTAAACAAACTGAAAGATCCACAGCCAAACTTAAAAGAAAAACCCGCTACATCAAGTTTTGGCAAAGACACTAAATTGCGGGAGAATGTAGGTACATAAAGGGTTCGAAACAAATCCAAATAATGCCCAGTATCTAAAAGTAAACGATAAGTGCCAATGCCTTCAACTGGAGCTTTGTTTCTATTTCCTGTGTACAACATAGTTCTCATTTGGCTTTAAAGCTGATCGTAAGGAATCCCTGCATCGTATTGGAAACATGGGTGGTAGCACCCGAATCAATCCACCAAGTATTACGAGGAACTTCAGTAAAGTTTGATTCAAAACATACTAAAGCACAAGGCTTACCTTTCTTTTCAAACCAAGCCTTACGCTTTAGACAATCTTTCTTCAAGTGTCCACTTTTATTACAAAAGTGACACTTAATAAGATTGTGCTCCTTCTTGTGAATTTGAGAAGTCATAGAAGACCCATTCAGGATGTGTAATCCTTTCTTCTTGCTCTTTCTACCTTTCCCACCTTTCCTCTTGGAATTCTTTTCAGGCTCTTGATGACTTAAGAAATGAACAGAATAAGCCTTTTGATTCTTTATCCTTGTTTCCTCTTGAACAAGCATACTGGCCAATTCATTTACATTCCACTTATCTTTTATAGTGTTGTAATTCATTTGAAATGGCCCATATTGCTCATGAGGCAAGGAATTAAGAATGAATTGTACTAAAAAGTACTCATCCACATTCATTCCCAAAGTCCTTAACTTTGCTGCTAAGTTTGTCATCTCAAGTACATGCTCATGCATGGTACGAGAACCATCATATTTCATGGTGGTCAAAGTGCTCATTAATGTACCAGCAAGTGACTTATCAACAGTTTGAGAACGCTCTTCCACAAATTTCATAAATTCCTTAGCATTGTCAGTCTTGGGAAGAGAGGTCTTTAAGTTGCTCGCTACTGTCATTCGCATGAACATTAAGCTTAGTCTGTTCGATCTTTCCCAATCTTTATGGAAAGATATCTCATCATCGCTACTCTCGTCAGTAATAGCAGTTAGATTTTCAACTTGAAGTGCTAAATCAAGGTCCAGAACACCTAAGTGAAACTGGACTTGTTCACTCCAATCAGAGAAATTCATTCCATTGAATAATGGAACAGACGAAGCGTGCGAATGAAGAGAAACAGGTACAGATACTGCAAATATGCAAAAAAATACTTATACATTAATGCTTTGAGAACATCACATAATCAGATTCAATTCAAACAATACATGTAAATCATAGTTCTCCTTTGGGAAATCCTATGACACACAATCATAATAACCATAATGATGCTAATATCATTTATTTGGGAATTACAAATATATCTCATTAAAATTTATTTGCTATCTTTGGATATACAAATAAATATAATAAGACATATGAATTACCAACCATTATGTTCATGAATTATAAGAAATTAATTAACCTTTGGGTTAATCCCGAAGTTCTTATAATAAATGAACTTCAATATATCCATGATATCAATAAGATATTTAACATATCAATTTCAATCATAGCATCAGATAATCAGGGATAATTGATTAAAAATACTATGAATTTCAAAAACTCAAGAAACTTAACGTTTGGCCACTTTGGTGACTAACAAACAATTAATTTTTTTTTTTTAAGTTTTATCAAATTCATGTGCCCAAGGATAAAATCGTAAATTCAACATTCAAGGGCAAAATAGTAAATTTATGCACCCAAGGGTATAGAAGTAAATTGACATAATAATAATAAATAAAAAATAGTCAATTAAATTCAGCCAATGGCAGAATTGTAATTTGACTACCCAAGGGCAAAATATTAATGTGGTCACTAAAGGACAAAATAGGGATAAAAACTGTAATTTTCGCAAAAGGACGAAACTGGGGCAAAACTGTAATTTTCGGAAAAGACAAAACAGAGAAAAAGACAAAATAGGGAAAAAGACAAACAATGCAGGGGCAAAAGCGGAAAACTCGCCCTTTCTTCTTCGCGCAACAATGACGAATTCTCTTCTTCGCCTGGGTCTTCTCTGATAGCCTTTTCTTCATCCAAATTAATTGATGGGTTTTTGAAGACCATTCCCGCACGACCACACAGGTCCTTTATTTTACAAATATGGCCAAGAAATTGACTTTGAATCAAGCAAAACCAGTTACACATAAACCCTAACCACCGAAACTTTCCTTACTTGATTCGCCTCCGGCGATCAACATGATGCCAAATTGATTGAGGGCTTTTGTTGCCCATGACGATAAGACCCTACTGGACGAATTTCGGGTAATGGGTGGCCGTAATTTGGCCGGAATCGGGGTTTTTCTTTCAAGATCCGAAAATTGCACAATTTGCAATTTGCTCATAAAAACCCTAAAATTTCATGAAAGCCACGAAAATTCATCGAGCCATAATTCATATGCATAGAAACTTCATATACGAACATTATCGAAAAATCATGAGATCCTAAACCTAGGCTCTGATACCAACTGTAAGTAGATCTACGCAATACATTTATGCTGAAACACGTAGAATTTATGCGGAATTTCATCATCACAGTAATCGTTGATCTTCATGATTTTCACGAAACAACAAGATGAAGGCGTACCTTTCTCCATAGCGATTCTTCAAGCGTTGATTGTTGCGTCAGAAGACGAAGGCGATGAAAATCTAATTTCTCTCCCTTAACCCTTATTTCTTTACGTTGTACTCTGATGGAGAGAGAAACAACCTAACTGACGTCTATTCGTTAAACGTCGTTACTTTTTCATTAGGGTGGAGAGAGGACCAGATTTCCTTTTAAAAGATAATATTATCCAAGAGGTGCCTCTTCAAAAATGCCTTCCATCAAAGCAAATCAAATTCGCACCTTTTTCGGTTATATCCTTTTATAACCAACAGATTTTAGCATTTATTAAATCATTAAGTCATCAATAATAATATCATGTGGGTCACATTATTTTACAGTAACAACAAGTTAGGCTTGAATCGAGGGTCCGGAGACGCGAGCACGCCTTGGTTAGGATTCTTTGGGGGACTTTTGCCCCCAACCGCGGCTTCTAGACTCTAAATTGCATAAAATCAATGAGCTATTTAACATCAAATTGATTTGGCAAAAATTTAATCAATGTCAAGATCTTTTTTCTTTCGGTTGATAATGTCAAAAACTTGCTGGTATTTTGGATGTCGACCAGCGCAAATCCATATAAAAAGTTGTGAATTGTAATTGAAAGGTGTTAGAAGATAATGTTCCGATTTGCTCCACAGACTAAGTCAATCCCACATTTAAGAAATAGTAATTCTTTTTTTTTTACATTGGATAGTAGATGCAGCAAATACACACAAACCGTCGATAGAATGATCACAGAATGACTGATTTCGTCGATCACATCAACCACAAAATTGCAATTTGCGAGATTGTAAGTTTCAAAAAACTATTTTGTTAAACGACTACCTTTCCGGGAGGCTTTTATGCCATCATGATATCTCCTATCGCACGA
The DNA here is from genome assembly GCA_019149425.1 of Psidium friedrichsthalianum. Taxonomy (NCBI): domain Eukaryota; kingdom Viridiplantae; phylum Streptophyta; class Magnoliopsida; order Myrtales; family Myrtaceae; genus Psidium; species Psidium friedrichsthalianum. Next base: position 17,240 of record JAGVVM010001115.1, on the reverse strand, counting down.
AAGAGAAGTGGTGAGTGTGAATGGATCGTGAAGATGGAAAGCTCCTGCTTGAGTTCTAATTGGTTTCTACTTGTGCCCTTTTCTTTTGCGGTAGGACTTCTTGCGTTTTTTCATTCTCCAAAACGCTTTTTCACTTAACAAATCCATTGCAACTTTAGGGCACGATATTCTTTAGGCCGTCAATATTAAAAATTTGGTATGCAAGATAGATAAATTGGCAAGCCAATAAATATTGATAAATTTAAGGAAACAAAAAACTTTGGTAAGCAAATGGTAACCCAGAATTAGTTGGTAATCAATTGAAAAAATTGATAACTCATTTAAATGAATATTGCCAATTCAAAATAAGAGCTGATAAATTGAAGGCGTTAGTAAGAAATGCAAATGGAAGTGGGTTAAGCAAAGCAATTGTGATGATTGATTCAGTGGTGTAAGGATTACTTCCAAGTGGTTTTGAACACCTGGTTACGGGTTAAAATCCTTAAGTCGTTCCTTAGACTCTGGGAGGCTAGGAAAATTATTGTACAACTATCAGTTCAGTTATAAACGTTTCAATTTGACCAATATAATCCTAAATATTTTTGTGTAATTCTAATGTAATCCTTTTGACAAATTGTGGTCGAAAAATGCTAATGTAGCAATTCACTTGCTATCAGCCATCCTACATGTCACGATTAGCATTTGACATCGAAGGACCTAGATATCATTTTGCATCTTTTAATCTTCCAAAATTTTTTATTTTCTTTCTCTATTTTTTTCCCTATCATTTCCTTCTATTGTTGATTTTCGCTTAAGGTTTTCCAAAGAAAGAAAACTACATCCGCTTAAGTTATTCCAGTTAGATGCCGAAAACGTTAGGTAAGATGGCCGATGACGACTAGATTGGCATGTCAGCATTTTCTGCCCAAAATTCGCGGGATGGACTATATTGAAAAATCATCGAAAGTTTTAGAATTGATTTGACACATTCAAGTTGCATTTGATAGTCAGGATAAAAATTAGGATATGATAAATTTTATCATATCTTGTGTTTGGCTCCCATCTAGGATAGGATAAAGTAGGATATAAAGTGGATATAGCCTGGATAAAATTATATCATGTGGGAGGCTGGATAAAGATTGATATGATTTCTTATATTCATAGAATAAAAGCTAGTTTTTCTTGAGTAACAACCTTCTTAAATAATGAAATGAAAATAATAATTAAATATAAATTATATATTGGAATATTAATATTAAAAAACAAAAAAATATTTTTAATTTTTTTTAATAATTCTTTCTAGTTTATACTATAAATTCTGTGCATACACACACAAAAACACACTTCGTAGCTATATCATTACATATTTGAGATATGATAGTATGGCTTATATTTAATAAAATTTATATAAGGAAATGATCGAACAAAATAAAAATAATGAAAAATAGAGATATAAAAAAAAAGTAAATAAAAGTGAAATAGAAGAACCCAGATTTTAAGTGAACAAATTCGAATTTGAAAACTATCTTTTCAATCCTAGAAGAATGTGGGGCAATGAAATTTATAAAAAAAAAAAACCTAGAAACCTCCATCTTTGATTTATGTTCAAGTTTCAACACTACTTTGTAATTTTTTTAATTTACGTCAAAACTTTACGAAAGCGGCAAGAGAATCGAAACTTCTTTCCCTTTGTAGGTTTTTGGTCACGTCAAAAGTCTATGAAAGTAGAAAGAAAGACAAAACTCATTCTCCTTCATAGTTTTGTGGTTCATGTTGAAATTTAATGAAAGTGTCGAGAGTGGAAAAACTTTTCATAGTAGCAAATGTGAATGATCATATTTTCGATCTTTTACTAGAGTTAGCAGTGAATTATAAGAGATCCTTATAGTCTCCGTTTGTGCATTTTCAGGTTTATTTATAATGATATGTGTAAATGCCAAATAGCGAACATGTTATGATGTGAACATATTCGGTTTTATTACTATGATTTACCAAATAGTTGATAGGATATGGCAAAATCCTTAGATTTCATATCCTATTCTATCCAATCCTGTCTTGACTAGAAATTCAGACAACCAAACACGGCCTCAAATGTTTATGATTGAATTTGTATCCGTACTACTAGTTTAGTATTAATTAATAAATTTTCTAGGAAGCCTTGGTTTGTCAGTGGCGTAAGTTTGGTCATCGTGGCAATCAAATATTTTGGATTGAATTGGTAGCCGTACTATCCATTTAGTATAAATTGATAAATTTCCTAGGAAGTCTTGGTTCGTCAGTGGCTTAAGATCAGTCATGCCCTGACACCTACATCATGGCATAGGATAATCTCGGCTTTACTCCCACTAGTATTGTGGTGGGACGGTGTTGATAGACTTGCTTAAAATGGGCAGTAGCCATGACTCATATTGAACCTCCCACCACGGGCAGTAACTTCTATGGAGATGGAGATGCCTAGGGTTGCCGACGCAAGTTGTCACGTCCCACCCTTTTCACTGTTAAAATAAAAAAATGTAAAAAAAGTGTACCCGATATTTTCTCATGAAGTAATTGCTAGAATCTGGTAACAACAATTTCCTGGGGGAAATTAGTAAGCTGCGGACGATGCTTATTCTCCGTCATCTTCGATTTCGCAGACAAGTATACTGAGGAAAAAGAACAGGTAATCAAAACAAGACAGGATCGATGTGAGATCGATCCACCGTAGTTGGACCAAACTCCCCAACTAAAATTGAGCTACATCCTCATGCATGTGGCGCCGACGTAGTATCTTCAGCTCTGTTCCCTCTCTTCCAGGAGAAGATCCCCCCGATGAGCTGGCCGAGCGGAATCAACCCCTTCTTCTTTTTCTTCCGCAGCGAGGATGCCTCTGCAGCACCGCCTCATCGACTGCTGCCAGCGGTGCTGCTACGTGATGAGCCACCGACACGGGATTCGTGAACGTCACGTACCGCTTCTTCTGGAACTCCGTGGTCGTCTTCTCCACGAACTTGATATCTTCTTTCTCGTCGTCGCTGCCGCCGCCGGCCTCGGCGGGGTGCTTCTGTTTCGAGTTGGAGCCGGAATCCCAGTGGCGTTCCAGCTTCTTGAGATGGTGGAGCTCGCGCTTGGTCCGAGCGAGCTCTTCCTGGAGGGAAGAGAGCGACTTGGCCAGGGACAGGCCTTCCTCTCTCGCCATTTGGAGGCTCTGCTTCGTCTCTCTCAGCTCCTCCGTGACGCTGTCGTCGCTGTCGGCGCCATTGGCATGCCGGTTCACTTTGACTCCATGCTGTTGCACCTAGCGAAACAGTGATTTGATTAGAAAAAGCGTGTTAATACGATAACGGAAAGAAAATTCTTCCTTATACAGTTAAACCCTTTTGATCCTAGTAAATTATATTTAGCAAATTGCAACAAAAGGGAAAAAAATATAGATATATATTTATATATTAGCAAATTGTTCAATGTACAGAGCAAATGCGACTGAAATGAAACACCTTTATTCCTTCAAATGTGATGATCGAGAATCATCGTTAAGAGATGACTTGATCTACCCGCAAGCTTATAGCTTATACAAGAAGGCTTTTCCCTGGAGGAAAAGAATTTAATAGGACAATAACACTAGAGAGATACAAAATTAATTATTAATATAGAATTAGCTTACACAGTCTCTCTCGTTCCTCATTATTAGTTTTTTAAGAGTTAATACTACGAAAAACCCTAAATTGGTATACCTGTGACAAATTTACCTCAAACTATTTTTTTGACCACGAAAATCCTAAATTGGTAAGTCTATGACAAATTTACTTCAAATTACACCTATGACAAATTTAGCTCAAATCATCTTTTTGACCACTAAAAATCCCAAACTGATACATCTGTGACAAATTTATCATAAATTAATTTTTTTAACCATGAAAAACACTAAACTATTATATCTGTGATAAATTTACTCTTAATCAAATTGGGTTAATACTATAAAAAAAATCCAAAGTTGATACACCTGTAACAAACATAAAGTAAAAATCTTAAAGTGGCATACCTGTGAACTGCGACGTGTTATCCAACTTAGCAATTTGAAGTTAAATTTAACGAAAACTAATTGAAGGTAAATTTATCACAAGTGTATCGGTTTGGGGTAAATTTATCACAAGTGAATTAGTTTGAAATTTTTTCTGGTAAAAAAAATAGTTTGTGGTAAATTTATCACAGGAGTACCAGTTTGGGGTTTTCCGTTGTATTAACCCTTTTTTTTTTAATAGTGTTCTAATAAATTGTCATTGACATATCATAGATCTAAATATATTGTGTCTCATTCGATGGTCTTTTTAACGGTTTGCCATAACGCTTAATATGTCAATTATAGAAACAGATCCCTGTGCATTCGCTATTTCTACCGTGCGAATCATCGCACGGTTTTCGAGTTGAAATCTCTACATATGTTACACAAAGCACATCGGATGAATCACGGCTGATGTTCTGAGAGGACGCATTGTTCTCAAGTACACACAAATTTAAGGGAGATAATCTTTTGTGAAGCCTTGTGCGACATAGACGAGCAAATTCATGCATGTAGTCTGACCATATGTCCCCAAAAAGATCGCAACAAAGTAATCAAAAAGGAATCGGAGCGGCTGTATGAATAGGAACACTTGCAGAATGGAACAATTAGTGGACTGATGAAAGCGGATGAAAAGAGTTAAGGATTAGAACTATGAAAACCCTTGGAACATACTGTTTACCTCTTTGAGCTTGCCGGTACAGACCAGCTCTCCGGCGAGTACTTTCTCGCCGAACAGCGAAACGGCCTCTTTGACGGACTTGAACGGCACCCTCCGATCGATCTCGACCCTCCTCGTCATCACATTCAAGCCGTCCATTGTCTCCTGATCGAGAGGGAGTATCAGAGGGACTTGGATTTGGAAAGAGGAAGTTGGAAGGAGCAGTATATGTTTTGCTTCGAGTGGGGGGTGGTGAGGGTTACAAGTAGGAAGCTTGCGAAGAGGAGGGAAGGAAAGATACCAAATTATAACGTGGCTTTAGCTTCCTTTCTTCTCGTCCACTTCAGTGGGGAGTTTGAAGTGGAAGCTCGAAGATTAGATCTCACTCCGACTAAAATATATTTATTTGGGGAAAAGAGAGGGGGACTCTTCACCTACACCCAACTCAAGATTGTACGATTTCTTCTCCTTGCTGTTGAATTTCATATGGTAATTATTATTTTTTCTTTCTATTTCGTGAAAAATGAAAAAAATTAGAAGACATTTTCCTAAAAGTGGCAGCTCCTACCATTTGAAATAATTAGTCAATACAAAATATTTTCATTAATAACAACAATTTAATGTCTAAATATTTCATACATAGTGAAAATATTTTCGTTTGTACTTTATTGTAGGCGATACAGGTGAATATTTTTAAGAAATGATGATGATAATAGAGCGAGGGGGAAGAGGGGTTGGCGAGGCTATCCTAATTAAGCCGCCGAGCTCACTTAGTTCGGCGACCTAAGTGAGAATTGTATCACCAGGTCTCCCATGATCTCAACCACGAGATCTTTTGAGTTTGTGCGATTCTAAAGTCGACTTGCCTCAGCGTCGTGTCATTTTGCATCGGTGCTATTCTGATCATGTCGTCTCTCGACAGTGATTACATTTATTTCCGATATATCTCGATCTATCACGTACATTGCCGAGGTTTCACATAAATCACATCCAAGCCCAACATAGATCACCGTCTCAGTAATCATGAGATCGATCCCAAACTCGTTATTAAGGGAAAGACAAAAGCAAGAAAAGAGAGGAATTTGGTAGAAAGAAGGCATAGAGCTCAATAGAACCCATGAGTGCACCGTCAGCGAGAACCGAACTTTGACCAAAGAAGAAACAAAGGGGAGATCGCCCTGTCCACATCAAGACATCATCGTCTCCTCCGCCCCCTTCCTCTCCCCAAACCTTGTCCTGATCCTGAACCCACCCTCCTTCCGAATTTTCAAGAAAAAGAAGAATTTCGTTTTCATACTTCGTCTCGTATTTGTTTATTCCAGCAGAGAGCTCATCTGAAACTGTCAGGTAACGAACGACCGGTTTGGTTGTTAGCTACTCATCGGACTGTGCAAAAGTTTCAACCTTTGCCCCGCCCTTTAAACAAGAAGATCGTGTAATGATTTATGTTTTGGCAACTAATCTCGCAGCCTAATTCCTACCAAAAGAAATAAAAGAGACGGAGCCCTCCGGTCTCTCTTTCTCTCTCTAAGGTAACATCGGAAGCTCAGTGTCGCTTCCTTGTTCTTGTCCCAACTCTTTCCTCTTTTCTGCATAGATCTTGCCGCAGGCAATGTTGGTGGCATCAGCGTCGCCGGCCGTCGGATCGCCCTGCCTCCGCCGGTCCCCCGGGAGCTTCCGCAGCGGCGGGGCCCGGTTCGGGATGACCGCCGCCCGATCCGCGACCGTCTCCGTGGCTCCCATCTTGAAGAAGCTGCAGAGGGAGTGCGCCACCCCTCTGCCGGTCCTCCGCCATGTGGCGGACGCCATGGCCGACGATATGCGCGCGGGGCTCGCCGCTGACGGCGGGAGCGATCTCAAGATGATACTCAGTTACGTTGACAGCTTACCCAGCGGGTATGTATGTATGCGTGTGTGTTGGGTTGTGGGTCTATTATTGTACTGTAGCTGTCTCACTGTGGTGTTTAAGGTGTCGTTTCTGGGTTTGACTGGTCTTTTGCGTAGAGTCTGGAATTTTTTAGTAGGGAAGACACGGGGGTTCCTTCTTTTCTTGTGTTTGAAGATCTTTGGTGTGTAAATGTCCTTTCGCTTGTGTTTTTTTTTTTCTCCTGCTGAGAGTATCATGAACAGGTTGGCAGTTTCTTTTAGAAAAATGATGAGCTTTTAATTTTGGCTACTCTCAAATTTTAGTGTTTTTGATCTAGTCTATATTATATTTCTATTTCCTTTTCTGGGTTTTAGATGGTTTTTATATGGCTTCTATTATGCATCAGGGATATAATAAGCAATTTGTCTGTTGTCTACTCTATTTATGCCCTGATGAAAAAATGCACTTTGAAGGAATGAGAAGGGGTCGTTTTATGCTCTGGATCTCGGGGGGACGAACTTCCGGGTGTTGAGAGTTCAGTTAGGTGGGAAGGATGACCGTGTACTTGCCACAGAATTCGACCAAGTGACCATCCCTCAAGAGCTCATGTTTGGCACCTCAGAGGTTTGCTTTACAAAACTGTGCTGGAGAAGTTAATATTGGTTGTGGATATGCTCCCCCTGTTTTTAATCCTCAGCAGTCATTGCTTCGCAGGAACTCTTCGACTTCATTGCTTCTGGTCTTGCGAAGTTCTCAAACAAGGAGGGTGGAGAATTTCACTTGCCGCCTGGGAGAAAGAGGGAGATAGGGTTCACATTTTCGTTCCCTGTTAAGCAGATTTCAATAGACTCCGGCATACTAATCAAATGGACGAAGGGGTTTGCAGTCTCGGGCACGGTTTGTCCAATGCTCGCAAATTTTCAAGTCATAGGCAATTTCATTTGCAGTTTCGGGGGCTTTTATTGGCATAATATATGCAAGACAAGATGTGAATTTTCTGATCCTATCGTGGAAGTCATTTTGAGTTTTTGTATAAGCCCTTCCAATGACATTCTCCTGTCTTGAGATTAATTTGCCAGTACGGCAGTGTCTTGACAGTCTGATGCAGAAAGTGCAGCTAGCAACTTAACCGAAAATGTGCATGTCAGCAAATGCTGTTATATGAGAGTGATAGAAACATGATGTCGCCCTCCAAATCACAGTGTGCACGGAGGAGGTTTGGACTAAGCACTCGCAAATAGGAAAAACTGAGAATATATGTGAGGTCTGTTTCATTAAATCTTCAATGTTACCACAAACTTTAGAGGAGGGAGGAAGCAATGTACTTAGGATACGCAAGAAACTCGTAGAGCGGCCACACTTTAGTGAGACCTATTGTTTCAATGGCTCTCCCTGCCACGTGTTTCCTATTATTTCACCGAGTCATAAATTGCAAAGATGAAAGAGTACCGACAATTGTCCATGGGGTGCAGCATAAATTGTTGACTGTGTTTGTTCTACAGATTTTCAGCCATTTCCCCTGATCTTTACATGCCACTTGTTGCTTATTTGTTGCCATTTTGATTTAGACAATCTGACCTTCTCTAGGCTGGGAAAGATGTCGTTGCGTGCTTGAATGAAGCGATGGAGAGACGAGGAGTAGATATGCGGGTCTCTGCCTTGGTATGTGATTACTTTCTCTTTCTCCTTATCATCTCATCTTTCAGATTGTGTTTAATTGGAGAACAATTGCCAACAACTGAAGAATACCAGGTGAATGATGCGGTTGCAACATTAGCTGGAGCCAGGTATTGGGACAATGATGTTATGGTTGCTGTTATTTTGGGTACCGGTACCAATGCTTGCTATGTGGAAAGGACAGATGTTATTCCCAAGCTACACGGCCGTGTTTCTACTTCTGGGCAAACTGTATGGACGACTCTCCTTTACCCTCTACTTATGTAACGGGTTAATGACGCTTAGTGTCCCCTTTGATATTTATTTGTGTGATTTAGATTATCAACACTGAATGGGGAGCATTCTCAAATGGCCTTCCTTTGACCAAGTTCGATAGAGAAATGGATGCAGCAAGTATTAACCCCGGTGAGCAGGTAAGAGATTCGATAGTCAATTGTATTTTCACATTTAGCAATTTGTTGATGCATGGAATGAAAGCACCTTGATTCCAATCTCATGACAGATATATGAGAAGACCATATCTGGGATGTATCTTGGTGAAATTGTGAGGCGAGCTCTTGTGGAGATGGCTGAAGAAGGTGCTCTGTTTGGAAAATCTACGCCGGACAAACTATTGACTCCTTTTGTTCTCACGTAAGTTCACATGTTCATTGTGTAAAAGTGACGAGCTGACTGGTGCTATAAGCATTTAGAAATCCTCCTTGAGTCATAACGAGAAAATTATGTCCCTTTGCCCCGTTGGTACTTGCTTAAAAGATGGACGGTTTTTAATTCCACTGACCGTAATCGTTCGTCATTCTTAACCGGTCCATAACTACAATATCATAACTACAATCAGATAATTGGTATATCATTATTATCTAGAAATTTATGTTGATGTCGCACTGCACCATATTGAGAGAAGTTGCAGCTTATGATTGTATATAGCTGAGAATCTATTGTCCTTGGAGAATTGTTCATGCAAACTCTGTCACGTGAAGTGGACTTCATTAGACTCTTCGCTGCAATGGATTAATTGATGCACCATTACTGAAGTGTACTCCAAACTTCTTAGGACACCGGATCTATGCGCAATGCAGAAAGACGAGTCCGATGATCTGCAGAAAGTGGGGTCGGTCCTATATGATGTAGCCAGAGTAGGTCCCTCTTATCTTTCCTCACTTTAATTTACTTGCTGGATGTATGGATTTCAGATGCAGAAACCATGGCATCGTGAGGGTGATTGACCTGGTTTGGTTACCGGCGCTTTGTTATTTCGTACCACGAACTGTGGGACTGGGAGACGTGTAACTAACCGAGCTTTTGATAACTTCTGTCCACATGTCGTGATTACAATAAATACAGCTCTGTTTTCCCTCTTTGCCGTGCTATATGTACTTCACGAAGTCGATGCTTGATATACTCTCAAAATTGCTTGCTTGTGATCTGGAAATCAGGTGGAGTCCAACCTTGGTGCGAGGAAAGTCGTCGTGGAAGTCTGCGACACCATCGCCAAGCGGGGCGGCCGGTTAGCTGGGGCGGGAATCGTGGGAATCCTGCAGAAGATGGAAGAGGATTCGAAGGGTGTCATATTCGGAAAGAGGACAGTGGTGGCCATGGACGGAGGGTTGTACGAGAATTATTCCCAATACAGGGGATACATGCACGGCGCCGTCACAGAACTTCTGGGGACCGAGCTATCAAGAAACGTGGTGATAGAGCATTCAAAGGACGGGTCGGGCATTGGAGCTGCTCTCTTGGCTGCTGCAAACTCAAACTACGAGCACGACTTCTAGAGTTGGACGGCCCCAATGGCTTCGACGTGGTGTCGTATCGTTTTTGTTAATACATAGTTGATCGGGGATTTGGTATGGGGAATTTTTGGTAGGTCCAATGCCTGGACGAAGAATAATAACAATGGACGGAATGAGAGAAACTGAACCTAGAAAGAGAGACCCTGTTTGCAGTAGTGGGTTGTGTAATATAATGCCAGGGGCAATCAGCACTGCTTCTGAGATTCAATTTGGCCCCCGCGGACAGGAAGAGTCATCCCAGTCCCAAGCACATCTTGTGTGCATGTGGGTAGAGTCTTGTGCATGGTTGGGTTTTGGGAAAATTGAATGATTTGAAAAATTAAAAGTGTTTTCGTTATTCATCACAATTTGTATTTAAATATTTTCGTGGACAGTAAAAATAGTTTTTGTTTATTTGTTTTGGCAAGCGAAACGTTCATTTTTTGGAAAACAAATTTGAACTAATTCATTTTTCGCAAAATCAATGCATACTAAATGCCACTGGCGGTTTAGCTTAAACAACTCTCGAGATGATTTTTGGTAAAGATGGGCATTAACAAACTGTGTAATGATCTAATTTAGATTTGAAGTTTGTAAAATATTGTCATACCTCGTCTTTGCAATTTTCCTTCTATAAAAGCTTTTGAGCAGTAAAGTGCTTTAGTCTAAAGAGTTTCCATGAAAAGGAAAACTATTTGGTAAATTATAACCAAAAGGTACATACAGAAGCACTCTTGTGAAAAATATTGTTTCCATCCAGATTTTCAAGGGCCATCGGGGCACATCGGACACCGCGTGCTCTTTGTGCGGTGCTCTTTCGCTTGTTGGACCTTAGCTTCGATTGAGCCGCTTCTAGGGTGGACTCTTCCTAAGGTTCCCATTGACATCGCCGGAGTCCCTAACATTGCCGTCAACCACCACGTCAGGGTTCAAAACTTTTAACTTGCTTCCTTTTGAAGCTCACGCAATAAGCACTGTTAGATGGGCTTCCCCGTCTTTTAGGATCGACTAATCCATGTATAAGTACGGTTCATATAGAACATTTTCCTTCTTCGATTTTCAAAGTTCTCTGGTGCAAACGCATTCGAAAAATCCTTGGTGGGACTAATTTAAGCTCTTTAATTTTTAATTTATCTAAAATTGGTAAAACAATTTCGAAATCAGTAATTTTTCATTAATTGACAGAGAAAATCAAAATAAGTTATAATGAAAGTGGCGCGAGGACCTTTTGCCAGAAAATTTCGTGCCACCCCGTCTTTGTTCTGTCTCTCTCTCGCTGGGGGTGAAATTTTCAACGTTCAAATCAAGCTCTGGTCCAAATCGTCCAATCGAAATCCCTAGCTGAGCTGCTACTGCTCGTGCTCGCTCCTCCTCGGCTCGCTCGTGCGAAACGAGCCGCTTCCTGCTCCCGAATCTTCTCCGACGACCCTCGTAAAATGGTGATCCGTTGCTGGGCTTTTGGAATTTCAGGAAAGATTCGAGCTTTTAATTGACTTTCCATTGATTTCGTCTCTGATCGTGTCGTTCTCCGATGCTTTGATTCGCCAGATCCGATTCATACTGTTGCAGAACCGGCAGGGCAAGACTCGTCTCGCCAAGTACTACGTCCCTCTCGAGGACTCCGAGAAGCACAAGGTCGAGTACGAGGTAGTCATTCCTTTTCCTCCTTGCGATCGATTTGCTTAATTTTGCTTGCTTCTCGTTTTCGTGGCCGGATTGGTGTTTGCTGGTTAATCTTTTCTCTCCTGTGTGGTTAATGGATTTCTAGGTTCATCGGTTGGTGGTCAATAGAGATCCCAAGTTCACCAATTTCGTTGAGGTTAGAATCTTCGATTTTTCCCTACAGCTACTTATTTATTTATTTATTGCTGATCCTTGAATTTGTTGGCTCTTTTTATGCAAATGCATCATAAGAACATGTTACATGAATTATTCCCATTGATTGTTGTGGTCACAGCGATTGATGAAGAGAACTTAGGAGTTTGAGAACGGAAAAGGGGGATAGGGAAGTAGAAAAGAAACAGAGGGAGAGGAGAAATAAAAGAAGCCAAGAGAAAGACGAGCACTGTACTTCTAGTGACTTGGTTTTCTCCACTCCTCAGTGACTTTACTTATGCACCTGAAACCATCTTAGTCAATAAGGCGGCCTCATAGATTGAGCACGCCCGTTCACTGATTGGTTTATGAAAATGCAGCCGAAGTGATCCATCACATGAAAGAGTGGTTCGCAAAAAAAGAGCGCTTGTTTGCTCAGCCACTCTAGTTCTAAGCATCACTGCTTGTTTTTTGCTTTCTTAAGTCATCCGAAATATTATTTTTTCCTGGCTGCATTATGTGTGAGTTTCTTTATGGCATTGTGGAATCTATAACAAATCCAGATGGGACAGGCTCACTTTGATCATCCTCGGAGAGATTTGCGATACATGTTTCTGTGCAGGAAGCTTTAGGAAGTACCTCTGTTATCTTTTCAGATGTACGAGGAGGAATTTGTTCAACATTTGATAGCAGAATATCCAACCATTTTGTTTGTTTACATCTGATTGTACAGTGAACTACGTTTCTGATTCCATTGACTTGATTTTACGGTAACACTTCAAGTGTCTTTTCGGGTGCTGAAAAGTTCCATGTTTCCTAGTTGCACATGAAGGTCTAATTGACATTTTCAATTGCAGTTTCGGACACACAAGGTTATTTACAGGCGATATGCTGGACTATTTTTCTCGCTCTGTGTTGACATAACGGATAATGAGCTTGCATACTTGGAGTGCATTCACTTATTTGTAGAGATTTTGGATCACTTCTTCAGCAATGTCTGTGAACTAGACTTGGTATTCAATTTTCATAAGGTTTGTCCATAACCATCAGCTCTACTTATGTCTGAACCTGCTTCTGTATCACACCTTACGATTACATGTTACATTATTATATGAAATTAGTTGTCAGATCTTGTCTGGCTGTCTATTTTCTCGTGCATACTATGTTGATGCTGCTGTCTGAATATGCGAGCAGAGCTGGACACTGGAATATGCTCTCTCTCATATAGGGTTTTTCGTACATCTTTCTTCTCGGATTGTTGGTAGACCGGGTTTGTGGATTTTCTGGACAACCTTCAGTGGATGAGCTATTTTTTCTTAGTTTTCTTTAGTTTTAAATGGTCATCTCATAGCTGACTTGACACCGGAAGATCCATTTGTTGTTGCATCCACTCACTGTCTTAATGCTGTATTTGGCTGTTTGAATTGACTAATTTCTCTCGTCTCATTTGGATGTAAGCTGTGAAATGGTGTTGCTATGTATTGCAAGCTACTTTAGGGTCAGTGCTTTTTGCTTTATTGTTTGTTTGAATAGATTCTACACTCTAGAATTTATCTTGAGAAGCTTCATTCTGTTGAGGGTAAAATCTATCCTATTTTGCTGTGCTCAACCAAAATTTCTCTGTTTATATTTTACGATTTATGCTTTGCTTTTACTAGAAACTCCTAAACATTGGGGACGGTGAAGGTTGAGGAAGTCCAGCTGTTGTCCATAATCTGTTTTCTGCAAAGTTCTAGTTATTGCTTTGAGAATGGGTAACTACGAAAAGACGGTGGATTTGCTCATAATGGTTTAGGTTTTAGCTTGAAAGGAGCACACATAAGGTCTCAAAAGCACAATTTGATCATAAGTGGAAGTTCGACAGATAGTTGAGAAGTCTCTTATTCCCAATTATAGAGTTAAATGGGCAGTAGTCCGCCAAACTTTCTGGATATTGCAACAGACTGAGCAAAGCTAGGGAATCACGATGCTGCTCATTTTCTCTATCTCATGTGTAGTGTCAACTTGTGGTTCATGGGGTTCTACGTCATTGTGTTTGTATGAATAGTTCAAGTATTAACTCATCCTTTTCCCCCTTGTGAAGGTTTATCTGATACTTGACGAATTCATCCTTGCCGGCGAAATCCAAGAAACAAGCAAGAGGGTAAACATTTTATGTGGATTTTTCGTATTTTAACAGCTAGCTGTCAGATTTACTTCCTGCTTTGTTGCGTAGCAAGATATGTTCCTTTTTTGAGATCGCTCCAATCAGCTCTCTGTTTCAATTGCTTTTCTCTTTCCTTTTTAGTTTTCGGGGGAGTGAGGGAACGGTTGTGGTTGAGGGTTCCAGGGGTTGAACATTGGATAACTCCAACACTACCTTTAAGAGACAGAAATACAAAAGAGAAGGCAACTGTCAACCCAAAACACAAAAAGGCAGGAAAGAAAAAAAGAATCTCTCCGGGGTCCATGCAGCCATGGAAAAGCTCACACATGCACATGCATACACTATGGACCTTGAGATCATGCAGGGAAATAGAATCACGGACCATGAACAGTAGCTTTTTTATTTTATTTTATTTCTGCAGTTATAAGTAACGGTCACCGAAGCAATTTTCCTTTGGGTCGCAGGCAATTATAGAGAGATTGGGGGAACTTGAGAAGCTAGAGTGATGCTCCTTTTACCATCTAAAGAAATCTTCAAGTGGGAAATTCGATATTCTGCCTCTCTCCCCTCCTCATCAGTTTGATGTAGCTATTTTTTCTAGAGATGTTCTGTTGTATTGTGATTGGTTTTTGTCCACCTTGAGGAAATGTGCTATTCAAAATTTACCCCGCACACCATTCGTCATTGCTTCTGGTTATTGCACTTTGTGGAAGTCTGTTCTTGTGATTCAATGAATCATCCGTGCTCAATTCCAAACTTTACAGGATAGAGGCCCTCCTTTTATGTGATTCATCTTTTATCCTCTCAAGTGCAAGACTGTGATCATGGTTAACATTTGCCCTTTCCTTTGTTCGATATAATTGACATCGCTATAACGATGTGTGGCATGCAGCAGGTTCCCAAGTCCTACTACTGGCTTTAGGTGCTACTGAATGATCTGGCATGGCTTGAGAGTAAATATTTAATAGTAATATCTTTTCCTCGATGAGATTGATCATGTGGCGTCCTGAAGATGTGATTGAATCAGTGTTGACGCAGTAAGAAATCGATTTAAGATAGGTAGATATCAATTTCCTCCTGAGAGCGAACTCAATGCACTAAGGAAGTGTTTAAATTTCCTGCTTCTCAATTTATTCGAATTATGAGTTTTTCGCACAGTTGACCGTCTGTTCCGAAAAGCTTGAGGACATTTATGACGACCCTCCGTGGGTGATCAGTTTGCATAGCAACGGCAGACTTTGTAGTGGCCGTACGTTTTCCGGGAGCCACACCCCGCAAGGAGCACGACACGTCCCACAACTCTTTCACGTAGTTGCACCCACGTGTTTCATGTCCATACAGAGCAACTATTTTTATACCCATAGAGAGTGAAAGACCGATTGCACCCATGGATGGACAGGAAGATGTTACCTATAAGTTCGTGATACGATATCGGAATTGATGCAGCGCATGTGTCCGATTCAGTCAACCTGAGAAGGTTTCAAACCCGAGTCTGAAGTAGAGAAGGATTCAATACCCGAGTGAGGACTCTTGATCCTGCAGGATTCGACCAAGGAAAGAATAACCGGATTAAGTTTTCATTTTGAGGCAAAAAAACTTGACTCTTACGGAGAGGTCCGCCTGAGTAGGGTGCATCATAATTCATAACACATTGCAGAAAATAGAAGGAGCGTTATGCAGGAGCCAAAGATTCTCCATATATAGCTCGAAAACCTTTACGATAAAGATGCTTTCGGCACACACACCCTGACTGCTGTGTTTTTGAATTAACAGAAGTTTGAAGGAATTTGTATTTTATGTATGAAGAGAGATGAGCCAAGTCTAAGGTCACATGCATTGTGGATGGTTGTGACTTTTAAGCATTGGCTGGTTTTTTTAAGTTTGACCGAAATCCTCGATGAACCTATTACTGTGATAACCGAAGTTTTCGGTCATAACATGTTTTTTATCGCAGTTTCGAGTTTCGAGATAGAACAGACGATGGGGTCATCATGCATCTCGTTCATCTCAGTTCTCATTGACTCCATTGGAAAGTGAAATAAGAGAAGGCGACAACCAGTTAAGGTAACGACTAAGGTACAATTTTTGTGTTTTATTAGCGACGACAGAACTTCACTGGGAAAATACAGACACCCAGAGCCACCCTCGCACCAAAACGACTTGCAGCCTCTAAGGGCACTTGCGCTTGTTGTCGCGGGTGGTGAGGCTGGCGTAGCAAGGGCATGGGCCGAGGTTGCCCGAGGTGCCTGGCGGGACGCTCAGTTTTGCAAAAATGCCGCGCGCAGCACGTGCCGCACGCCCTCTGACACAGCCTTGGCCTCGACGATAGTTTACACCTCGCGGCGCATGCTCCGCCCCAATCTGCAATGTTTTTTTTTTTTTGGCCAAATTCATCAAATTAATATCTCAGGAACGGCATCCTCAGTTTAAATCCGCTTTCCGACGTACAGATGTTGTTGCGATGGACAAGCAAAAGATCATATGACATGGCGCACGTCGGAAAGATCGGCGAACGGCGGGTAGACGGGATTAAAACCTCTCACTTCAACCGTTGGAACACAAAAATGAAAATGAAGAGAACAACACTAGAAAGATCAGCAAGTGAGACTCGCGAGAGTTTCTTACGTACCCATCCTTTTGAGAAGCGTTTTCCTCTGCAACATCTCCTGTTCCCTGCAAGATCATTCCCATTTGGTCAGTCCATAAAAGCAAGATGCGAAGAACTTCATCAAAGAAAACAACCAAGCGGGTAGCGAATGAAGGAGAAGGGGTTTACTGTATTACCGAGTCCTGAAAATCAGCTGTGGCCACTTGGAGGAGGAGGAGGGGGGAGGCACAATGAGCAAGGAAGCAATCAAAAGCTTGAAGCTGGCCATGGACAAAGGGTGGCTTGAAGTGGAGATGACCAGATGATATGGTATAATTGGTGCATGAAACAAGAGAAAGGGTCGGTCGTATTTTATAGGATGAGATTGAGTTTGAGGGAGAGAAATCAAAAGGCGGTAGGTGCCCCAGCGAAGGCTGGATGGGTTGGGACATGCATTTTGTCAATACAAAAAAGTTTTTGGGTGACCGAGACAGAGAGGAACGTTGTAGACTAAACATTCTTATAGGACTCCATAATAATTTTCAATTATCTATTATTCCCTTTTTGTGTGGACTAGAAGAATTTATATACAGTGGCTTATGGACATTCACATAATCTTTGAGCTTTGCCAGTATAAATAGTCTTTGAGTGACTATGAGAGTGAACAGTATGTGTGGGTCACTACTTTTTGAAGGGG
>JAGVVM010001114.1:0-10228 GCA_019149425.1 Psidium friedrichsthalianum | reverse complement strand
TTTGACCAACAGAGAATACAACTGGGACGATTGTCGTCATCTCGAAACTCTGTTGCCATATCCTTCTTGAAATCTTCCAAAGAGAACTAGGATTAATCATGTAAAAAACAACAAGTCACGTAGAGGCATACAAATAGACTATCTCCGTTTTTATCCATCTTCACATAAAAGCGCCATACTCATGGGGCATCTCGCAAAACCTTTTCTCGAAAATACGCATCAATCCGAATATACCAATGCTCGCGGCGCTTGTTGAGACCGTTACAAAGCCCTCGTAAAACTTCAAAACTTTTCCTTCTTCCCTTCACCACGATAGCCTTTGGTTGCAATAAAAACATCATTATCCAAGCACACCGTTAAGAAACGCCGACTTCACATCTAATTGAAAAATCCCTCCAATTCTTTGTGTGCAAAAGAAACCAGAAAATCTGATGGTTTCCATACGACGGCTGCCGGGGAAAATACTCCTCATAGCTACTCCATGTCGCTTGCGAACCCCTTCGCGACAAGCCGCGCTGTATATTTTTCATAGGACACCTTCTGCATTCTTCTTCTCCTTAAAAATCCACCTCACGACTATTGACTTTTGACCCGTGGGAAGAGAAGCAAGTTACCACGTGTCATTCCTTTATGGCTCGAATTTCCTCGTCCATGGCTTGTCTCCACTTTTCCTCCATTGCTTGGCTTCTTCAAAACTCAAATACGTGTATCAACAAAGACAAAACATTGATACACATCGATTACCTCGTTGTTCTCGTACAGATCTTGGATAGTCTCATCCTTCTTGGCCTACCAGTGTAGAGTGTTCGCCCTGAAAACGACACACCACGAGATGAGGGATTTTGTGTTGTCGAAGAAGCTGCGGGCTGCAACAACTCCTCGCTTTGAACGTCCTCGTCGAAAAACGGAAAATACTCAGCGACGGCATCTTCTTGTGACCCCCAATTCCAAAAAACCTTCTCATCAAATTCCACATCACGACTCACAACATCTTCCTTTGATCGGACTAAGAGCTTATATCCCTTCGATTTTCCATCGTAGCCGATGAACACAAACTTTTGCTGCGATCGTCGAGCTTAGATCTCTCTTGTTCGGCACATGAGTGTACGCAATACTCCCGAAAATCCTCAAATGAGAGACATCCGGCTTTTTTCACTCCACGCTTCAAGTGGGGTCGATCTTTCAAGCATTCCTCGAACATCGATTATGAGATACACTGCACATGCTACCGCTTCAGCCCAGAACTCCTTAGGCATCTTCTTATTTTTCAAGATACTTCGGGCCTGTTGAGGACGGTCCGGTTTTTCCGTTCAGCCACTCCGTTTTTGTTGTGGGTGATCTTGGAACTGTGAGAAACAGCCTAATCCCTTGCACTTCACAAAAAATTGTTAAAATCCACCAGAAATAACTCTCCCCCTCTATCGGTCCTTAAATGATCGAATTACATAACCACTCTCTTTTTAAACCATAGCCTTAAAATTCTTAAAAACATCGAAACACTCAGATTTTTCTTTCAGAAAATAGACCCAAGTTTTCTACTAAAGTCATCGATAAAAAGTAAAAAATAATTACTTTTACCAAATGACGACGGCTTGATCGGTCCGCCAAACATCAGCATGGATTAATTCAACGGCTTCGTCGCTCTTGACGTTGCTTCCTTCACGGAAAACTTTCTAGCATGTTTCCCAAGTAGACACGCTTCACAAAGCTGATCCGGATGGTCGATCAAAGCATCCCGTTCACTATCTTCTTCTCGGACATCATTTTCAAGTCACGAAAATTAAGGTGTCCCATCCTCATATGCCAACACCATGCGGGATCCTTCACACCTATTTGCAAGCATCTCGGCTCCTCGTTTGAATAAGAAGCGAAAACATCCTGTCTTGACATCATCACCTCGCAATCAAGTTGGCACTCCGATCCCGTAGCCAAAGATACGATCCTTCATAGAATCTCGTAGCCCTTCTCCATAAGTTGTCCCAAACTCAAAATATTGCTCTTCAATTTAGGGACGTAATACACATCGGAAATAAGCTCGTTGTGAGTACCATCCTTCAACGAAATCAAAATGGGTCCTTTGCCTTCAATCTGAATTTTAGAGGCGTCTCCGAACGTGACACTTCGGCCGCCTTCTCTTCAAGATCCACAAACTTTGATTTGTCGCCACACATGTGGTTACTCGCGCCGTTGTCGAGATACCATTGGCTACCTTCTTCATCAGCCTCTTGGTTGAGCGCCTCAACAACGTCGGCTCTTCCGCTTCTTTTTCCTCAACTAAATTAGCCTCCACTTTCGCATCATGGACATACCAGCAATCTCGAGCATAATGACCCATCTTATGACAATTGTAGCACTCGATCTGCGATTTGTCGTACCCTTTCTCATATTCATCTCTTCCTCGTCCTCGTCCGCGTCACGCGTCCTTTTTCTCTTCCTCTACCATGACCTCGTTGATTTCTTGAGGTTTCTTCATGGATTTTTCTCCTTCCTGATTTTTTTCCCGCGACCTCGAGTGCGACCATGTGGATAACCACGACCTCGACCACGGGAACGCGGCCACGATGAAATGAAACTCCCTTTTCACCAACCATGTGTTTGGCCTGGAGAGCTTGCTCAATCGGCTCTGTATTTGTTCATCCGCTCCTCGTGCACACGCAGTGATCCGTTTAATTCATCAACGGACATCATCTCCAGATCTTTGGTTTCTTCAATCGCCACCACGACATGGTCGAAAGCGACGGATCCAAAGACCGCAAAATCTTCTCGATCACACGAACATCTTCCACGTCTTCACCATTCCTCTTCATCTGGTTGACGACGGACAAGACCCGCGTGAAATAGTCGGAAATTGACTCCGACGCCTTCTGGTGAATAGCTTCAAATTCTCCCCTCAACATCTGAAGCCGAACCTTCTTCACCTTATCGGCTCCTTGGTGAGAATTCTTAAGAATTTCCCACGCCTCCTTCGAAGTTGACGCACTAGCCACTTTTCAAACATGGCATCGTCTAAACATGGAATGGATGATGGATAGAGATGTTGATCTTTCTTTTTGTTTTTCGTACACCTGTACGACGACCAACGGCTCGTCCTCACCGGGTTCCTCAATCTCCGCCGTCACGATTTCCCAAGCGCCCTGGGACCCGAGTATCGCCCTCACTCGGATAGACCAACTGTCATAGTTGTCCCTCGTAAGACGGGGATACTGGAAAGCCAACGACATCCTATGGCTCTGATACCAGTTTGTTGGAATAACGACGGGCCCTCACACTCGAGCTCGCCGAGAAGAGAAAAACACAATCTGATTTTAGGGGAAAAACAACACTTCAGCTCTTCTTACGATTCAACCTTACAAACACCAATTTAAAGGAAACAAAACTCGGAAGGAGGATTCCTCCCTAAATGGTTGGTCATAGATGATGGTTGGCAAAACATATTACACGACACTAGGGACAGCGTTAAACTAGCCGATGTGGAAGGATTAAAGTGAGTTTTCTCTTCATCGAATTAGCCACATCTGCAGATGTTAGCAGAGATCTTGTAGCATCGATCTGTTTCATCAGCTAGTAGGTCTCTCACATGTCGCTTTGCAGATATGTATCAAGACAGGTGAATTTCGATGCCAATCCAAAGTTCAAGGGTTCTGGACAGGGAAAGCCTATCGAACTCCGGGAGTTTTGCAAAAGCATCAAGGAAAAATATGGGGTGAAGTGAGATTATTCCGTTCAATTGTGATCCTTGTTGATAAAGTTACCACCCCCTTGTTGTTTTCAAGATTAGTAAATATGATTAGGGAAAAAATGCAGATATGTCTACGCCTGGCATACGGCACTAGGTTACTGGGGCGTGGTAAGTCCAACATCGGAGGAGATGAAGAAATACCGAGCCAAGATCATTTATCCAGTTCAGTCACCCTGTAACTTGAGCCATGTTGTTTGTGGCACCGTCCTCTGTGTAAAGGACAAAGGGGTCACATTCGTTGAGCCCTCGAGAATTCGCGACTTCTATAATGATTTCCACCACTACCTCGCAAGTTGTGGTATTGATGGAGTGAAGGTAGATGATCAGAATCTATTAGAAACTCTTGGTTCTGGTTATGGAGGCCTTGTTGCCTTGACCAGAGAATTCTTAGGAGCTCTCGAGGAATCGGTGATTGATAATTTCAAGGATATCAGCTTGATCAGCTCTATGTGCATGAGCACAGATTACTTATACAGGTCCGTTTTCTCTTCGTAAAGAAGCAACATGTTGCAGACAACATGAGCTGAAATGACTCCTTTCTTGTACAGTGCAAAGAAGGTTGCTGTCGCTAGGGTATCTGAGGATTTCATGCCAACAGAGCCAACATTTCAGACGGCGCACATTGCTGGCGTTGCCTACACACGCCTTCTAGCAGGAGAAATAACTGTTCCAGATTGGGACATGTTTCATGTGAGATGGCTTCTGCTCCTTCATTGAAATTTGCTTTATTTGCATTGGTGACTTTTGAAAGCAAGTTTATATTATACCAGTGAGGATCTAAGCTAACTTTCTGCGATCATCTCAGAGCAATCACTATACGGCCAAATTCCATGCTGCAGCGAGAGCAATAGGTGGATGTGCAGTATATGTCAGTTGGCTATTAAACATTCATGTCAGTGATATTCTCCATAGGGAAATTTTCGCCTAAAGAGAAGCTTATAACCTTCTTTCTTGCAACTGGTAATACAGTGACAAGCCAGGTGAACATGACTTTGATGTCATCAATAGATTAGTACTGCCTGATGGATCAATCTTAAGAGCGAGATATGCCGGTCAACCTACACGAGATTGCTTATTCAGTGACCCCGTAACAGATGGGAGGAGGTGAATATCATCCACAAAAATACACAATTTTTTTTATGCTAATTTCCCGATTATTCGCCATCTATTAAGTTATTAACTACCCTGAATTGGGGGGTTGCAGTTTGATGAAGATATGGAACTTGAACAAAACAACGGGCATAGTGGGCATTTTCAATTGCCAAAGAGGCGGAATTTGGCCGCCTATAAGAGGCGCCCCATATGATCCGCCTTCAGAATGCGAACCCTTCATCATATCGGGCACCGTCAGTCCTCGAGATGTCGAATTTCTCGGCGAGGTTGTGGGAGAAGGCTGGCTTGGAGACTGCGCAGTATACTCATACACTACAGGTTCCGCTTACAAGTTCAACGTCTGATACTGTTAGATAAGTTCCCTTTTCCCACGAACTAGTTTTCTAACAGTGAACTATGTCGTATTGTGGGGATACTGTCAAGAATGCCAAAGGAAGGGAGGCTTGAAGTGACCTTAGGATTTCTAGGATTTGAAGTATATACGGTGTCTCCTATAAGGGTCAGTAATTCTTGCAGGGCTTCCCTTAAAAGCGTAATCTTTTTGCATATTCACATGAGATCTAAGTCATTGGAGTAGGGATGGATCAGCCTGAGTTATGTGACACCCACTTTCTGCAAAACAGGCATTTGACGAGAAACGTCAATTGGCTCCGCTCGGGTTACTGGACATGTACAACTCCGGTGGAGCAGTTGGAGCAATGAACAGTTCCCTCAACTCGTCTGGGCGTAAGATTGAGATTTGGGCGAAAGGGTGAAGACGGTTCGGTGCCTACTCCAATTCAAAACCAAGGTATTGTAGCGTCAACGGGAAGGAAGAAGATGTCCGGTACAATGCCGAAAACGGGATGCTAACCATAACTCTTCCACGGGAATGCACCTTGAGAACCATTGCTTTTGTGCATTAGTCAGCTTTTAGCAAATGTGTGGTTTTGGACAGTGTGAATGAACACATGGCTGGCTTGGAAGTCTTGGAGAAATTACTAAAGGAAAGATCAAATCTTGACCATAGACAAAAATTTAGAGCACATCTAAAATGAGATCACCGAGATATGATGAGTAGGAGGCTGAGGAAGGTTGCACAAACCAAAGCAACCAGTCCCTTCCCCCGGAAAACAACCCTGATCACGGCCACGGCAACGTCGGCGGTGATCTTCCTTCCTTCGAGAGCAAGGAACCGGCGGCGCTTCCCCGAGAAGGCAAGCAGCACCAGGACGGTGATCCAAGTCATCAGCGTGGCCCGAGCTGCGACGACCAGCAACACGAAGGTTAGCAAGACCCCGGCGACCGGGAGGGCGGTGGCACACAGGGCTAACCAGCCAGTGTTGATGGAGATGGAGTACAAGAGAGCGTGGAAGAATATGAAGAATGAGAAGAGCAACGTCGTCCTCATCATCTTTGTTTCGTGGAAGTCGATGTTCGTCAAGTTCATGTCGAAATGGATGCGACGGTGGTGGCGGTGGCGTGGAGGTGGTGGAGGAGGAGGAGGAGGAGGATCCCCGTGTGGTGTTTATGATTTGTAATGAAAGAGATTTAAGGATTGTTAATTGAGTTTGATTAAGTATGAGACATGATTGAGGTGAGTGGGAAGGAATGGGGGAGACATGTGCGCACATGGGGAGGTCGCCTTCATGGGAGATGCGTAACTCCCTTCACTGTAAAAAGTTCTTTGCCCATTCAACGTTTCCTTGCCTCCTCATGCCGTGCCGTCTTCGTTCGCTCGCGACGGTAGGGCGACTAAGATCTCGCGCTAACTTCGCCTCGAGAATCGCAAGGCCTTAAAAAGAAATCATTCCTCTCCATCGCCCACAGTTCGGCATGGGGATCAGACCCGAGAGCTTGATTTCAACGCATGGGATCAGGCCCGAGAAGTTGATATCGACTTGTGGGCCGGAACCTACTTGGTAATACTACAAAACCATCAAGTAGGTGGGTCAAAACGGATTTGAATCGAGTCATAGTCCCACTCAAATAAATTCATTTAACCCGTTTATGACTCAAGATTATCGTATGAAGTGCAAAATAAGTACCTGAAAATATCATACTAAGAAGAGGGTTTTAGCATAAAACCCCGCCATCATTTTGAGACATGTTATATATGCCTTATAGTTTCAACAACCGGCGGGGCCAAACCTTCCTATTCTGTATTTCATGACGAGGACCTTTATAACTTACTTCACAGCATTTCCTGCTAGGGACCAGCTTGTACATGAAGTTCCAACATTCTGTACGAATTACTTTTTCCAACCCATTTTCACTGACCACCGTCGCTTGTTCTTGAGACAACCAGAAACAACTGAAATAAAAAATCGAGAAACCCAAAAAACTGCAATGGGAAAGAAAGATATTGCTTGCAATTGCACCAGTAGATGTCACCAGCCATCAGAGAAAATTTCATTACAAGAGATACTCTTACGCGGAAAAAAAAAAACACTGGGAAAAGTATCTGCACTAAAAGCAGCCTGAAACTTCCTGCCAACTTCGATTTACATCCATGAGATGATACCATCCAAAACGAATCATGCGGCAGCCTTTGCGACAGGTTGTTTCCTGCATAACCCCTCATTAAAATGTACACCAAGGAGAGCAAAACTCCTGAGCTTTCTCCATTTCCGAAGCTAGAAATATTAGAATAATCTGCAGCTTACATCTGATCTTTTCGCTCTTTCATCAGATCTCATGCCATCACAGGATGGCAAGTAACTCGAGAATTCTTCAATCCCCCAATCATAGTTGCTGATCAAGATAGGGGTCCCTTGGAGTCCTGGGGGAGCCCAAATATCCAGAAACACTGCCCGAAACACCCGTAACAACATCATTCAACCAAGAGGTGCTGCGCGTCAACCAACCAGTTTGTGCGGGTTCTTTCACTTCAAGCCTGCTCCTCCTCTCTTCCTCCACAAGAATGTCAAGCCATCTCTTAGCCATGAATACCTTCACAGCTTCAACACCCTCTTTAACTATTTCCACCGGGGTATTACAAGGGGATTCTCGTCCAGATTAAGTTTGGCCAAGTTGTCAAGCCGACCGAAGGTGTCCGGAAGAACACGAATCTGGTTGTTGCTTAGATCAAGCTCCTTGAGGTTTGTCAAGTCCCCAAATGTGTCGGGAAGTTCTGTCAGGTCGCTAAAATTACTGCTCACATCAAGAAACTCAAGGTTTGTCAGTTTCCCAATAGCAGCTGGTAGTCCACGAAGCTCATTGAAGTGAGCATCCAGATGCTGCAAAGAGTATATTTCACAGACAGAAGTTGGTAACGAACGGATCTTGTTGTATTGGATACAAAGCCTCTGTAGATTGGGCAACTCATAACCAATGTTGGTTGGCAAGTAAGTGAGATTGTTGAAACTCACATCCAGCTCCACCAATGATCTAAGGCAGGCAAGACAAGATCAGATATTATGGCAAATACAATCGTGATCAATGTCAAGTTTCATGCTGAAAGTTGACATTACCTGCAGTGACAGGTACTGTCCGGTAAGGAAGTAAGTTTGTTGCTTGATACGTTGAGAATTTTAAGCTTCTGCAGCAGCCCAATTGAGTCTGGCAGAGACCCCAAGAGATTTGAGGAAACGTTAAGCTCCTCCAGATTTGCTAACCCAGCTATGGAGTCAGGAATGATCTGCCAGCAATTGAGAAGTCAGAAATATCATTCAAAAAAAAAAAAAAAACTAACACACCAAATGCACGTTGTTCGAAAGCTCATCTTTCTAGAATTTTCTTCCTTCCAAGCAGGAATTCCAGAGCTGTAGTTAATTTCTTAGTATTGCTTGGTCATAAGAGACGTGTTACACACAATATGTTCTCATGGACGCATTATACAATCAAAATTGATATTCCCTGTGCGTGGAGACTCGGGAAATTACTTTCTATGTTGCAAAAGAATCGGGAATATTATGTTATGGCAAAAAAAGATGGTTCCTCTACTTATTATGGATAAACCATGCATACAAAGGAGGAAGGGAGAAAGATGTACACAGTGCAACTTACAAGCATTAAGGTGGATTTTATTTCTATAATAGAATACATGATGCAGTCATCGATTTCAATTGAACATTCTTGCTGGAGCCCCAATAATTTGGATCGATCTTCTGCAGCCCACTCTTGCCTCAAGCAAGGGGTCAATGACTCGATGCATGAGAATAATGAGGGTGCAATTTGTCAAGTTCTTGTTACATAACTAGGCATTATCTTGGCAAGTGAATCCAAACAACATGCACCAAATATCATAGGATAGAGACCGAAGAGGCACAACAAAAAAGGATGTCTTTTGGTCAACAAGGCATTTCTGGCACACAGTACACATAATATCTGATTCAGGGAAGAAAGTACCAGTTAGCTAATCTGCACGGATCTTAGCCGCTGTAAACACAATCTATGCGCAATTCATAAAACAAAAACCAATATTGGCTTTAACCACACAACTTACAAGTTAACATCTAACAAATTCATTCTGGCTAACATTACTTCCCTCTAAACTCCCAAGTCCCAAACAATCTCTCTGGGAAGTTTTCTCACAAAAGAAACGAAACTACTATTCATATGCCAGAATTCAATCTAAAATGTTTAGACAATGGTACCCAAACAAGAATAGTAACTTCACAACCTGTAAGTAAAGAAAGAAATGGAATAAGACTCGATCCACAGATTGCACTCAAGAGACATGTGCGATGTTCTTTTGAGCGGAATCAACAGAGGGTGTAAGAGTGAGTACAGGCCATATCTTTTAAGTACAAACATTATCAACAAAACAAAGCCGATGAATCACCCAATTAACCAAACGAACCTCAAGCTGATTATTTGACATATTAAGCACGACCAAACCAAGAATCTGACCGAACGCCTCTGGCAAGAACCGCAACCTCCTCCCGGACAAATCAATCCTGTCAAAGCCTCCAGTCCCCGTCCCCTCCTGCAATATCCCCACGACCTCTTCGTTCACCTCCTCTCCCACATTCACATCGCACTCCCCGTCGTTTTTATCGACATCAACAGACTCGTACATCTTAACCAACCTCTCCTCCGCCTCCCTCAACATCCTCGCGTACGCCTCGTGCATCTCGTCGAGCGAGATCACTGCCCTGTGCGCGCTCTTCTCCCTCTCCGCCGCGAGGCGGCACTCCCTCTCCTTCTCCGCCAGGTGGGCCCGCCACTCGAGCCGGTCGACGTTGTGTGGCCGCGGGGAGAGCACGATCTCCTCGAGCTTCTTCGACAGGGAGGACTCGACCTCGGCGAGCTTCGACCGGGCGTTGTCGACGGCCTCGTGGTCGGGGCGGTCGCCGAGGGTCTTGAGCACGGATCGGGTCTGGGCGACGTCGGTGACGGCGCTGGCCATGGAGGCGAAGAGCTTGGGGTGGGCGAGGCGGGGCATCTGGTCGG
>JAGVVM010001113.1:0-17485 GCA_019149425.1 Psidium friedrichsthalianum | reverse complement strand
GCGACCAGTGGTTACTCCAGGAGACATACTACATTCCCAGACTCTGCAGCAACATAATCAGCCTCGGCCAATTGACAGAGTGCGGGCACAAAGTGATCATGGACGGAGGGTACTTGCAGGTATACGATAAGGACCCGGTGCAACTGCTCATGTCAGTAAAGCGATCCCCAAATCGTTTGTACAAGATTGACTTGCAAATATCCAGACCGGTGTGTCTTTTGATAGCCCTAAAGGACCCGGCTTGGTTGTGGCATGCGCGACTCGGGCATGTCAATTTTCATGCGATAAAAATGTTAGTTGAGAAGGAAATGGCGGCGGGAGTGCCGTTGATCACACACCCCAACAAGCTATGCCAAGGATGTTTGATCGCGAAGCAGGTGAGGCTGCCATTTCCGACGGCCACATGCTACCGGTCAGAGGAACCGTTAGAGCTACTACATGTCGACCTTTGCGGGCCAATTACTCCACCGACACTTTCTGGTAATAGCTATTTCATGCTTATTGTTGATGATCATACTCGATGGATGTGGGTGTACATGATCAAAACAAAGGACCAAGCATGTGTGACATTCAAGATTTTCAAGCAATTGATAGAGAACACTAGTGGACGGCGAGTGAAGACACTCAGAACTGACCGGGGAGGGGAGTTCCTTTCTGCAGAGTTCGCATTGTTATGTAAGGAGAGTGGTATTCAGAGGCATTTGACCGCGCCATACTCTCCCCAGCAAAACGGCGTGGTTGAACGCAGGAACCGTTCGGTAATGGCGATGGCAAGGTCTCTTCTCAAAGGTATGAGTGTCCCTAACAGATTTTGGGGGAAGCCGTGCGGCACGCTGTGTACTTGTTAAATCGATTGCCAACGAAGGCGTTAGTAGCGTCCACTCCATTTGAGGCATGGAACGGCAGGAAACCGCACCTAGCACACCTAAGGGTGTTTGGGTGTACAGCGCATGTGAAGGTGACGACGCCACATATGAAGAAACTCGATGATAGGAGTCAAGCAATGGTTTATCTCGGTGTTGAAGAAGGTTGTAAGGCACACCGTCTTTACGACCCAAGGCATGGGAAGCTCCATGTAAGTAGAGATGTGAAATTCGAAGAGGATGTAGAATGGAATTGGAATGCAATTGCGAATGAAAATTCAGAGTTTGTTGTGGAGGGGTTTCTTCTTCCCAAGACGGGATCAGGTGTTCCTGAATCAGAGGCATCAAGGACTTTGGAGGTTCATGAAGCACCTATTACGATGGTCCCCTCAGGACCAGTGACAAGGGCGCGTGCGCGTGCAGCGGGTCAAGAGGCAGCAACTATAGTGGGACGTTTGGAATCCAACCCACTCACAGATTCCACACAAATGCAAGGTTCGTTGGCAGGCGACCCCCTTACGCCAGTCACGGCCACACCGGCTCAAAATTTTAGCAGCATTAGTAGCAGTGATGAAGGGCCTCATAGGTACAGAGATATCAATGAACTAATGGAAGAAACAAGGAAAATGGAGTTTTTTGATGCAGATTCGGATGGTGAGTTGCTACTGTTGGAGATGGAGGAGCCATCTCACTACCGAGAGGCTGCTGGACAAATTGTTTGGGTGGAAGCAATGCAGAAGGAATTGGAGTCCATTGAAAAAAACAAGACATAGACTCTCACTGAGTTGCCAGTTGGACAGAGAGCCATTGGTTTGAAGTGGGTATACAAGTTGAAGAGGAACTCACAAGGTAAAGTGCTTAAGCACAAGGCGAGGTTGGTTGCCAAAGGGTATGTTCAACGGCCAAGTATAGATTTTAAGGAAGTGTTTGCTCCGGTTGCTAGGCAAGACACGGTACGTGTCATTTTTGCTATTGCTGGCAACAGAGGATGGGAAGTTCACCATTTGGATGTCAAATCCGCATTTCTGAATGGCGAGCTCGAAGAAGAAGTGTATGTCCAGCAACCGGATGGTTTCATTGTGAAAGGGAAGGAACATTGTGTTTACAAACTAAAGAAGGCCCTGTATGGGTTACGACAAGCATCGAGAGCATGGAATCAACGGCTAGACAAGAGCTTGAAACAACTCGGTTTCACAAAGTGTGTGCAAGAGCAGGCGGTGTACACAAAAGGAGAAGGGAAAGCAGGTATAATTGTTGGAGTATATGTTGATGATCTTATTGTGACAGGAGCTAGTGTCGAGGAGATCATGCTATTCAAGAAGCAAATGATGACTGAATTCGATATGAGTGACCTTGGTTTACTGGCATATTACCTCGGAATTGAGGTCTCACAAGAAGGAACTCAACTCACCCTCAAGCAAGCTGCATACGCCAAGAAGGTTCTGAACAATTTCGGTATGGGAAATTGCAAACCAACAAAATATCCTATGGAACCTAAGACTCATCTGCACAAGGATCCAGAAGGAGAGCTCGTAGATAGCGTATGGGGTATAAAAAAAATCCGAATTTTCCATTTGATGAAGGTTTGTCACACTTTTGGACTTTTCCTTTGATGCCTAAGATGTGGTTCATCATGCAGATTCATGGGAGAGGCCAAAACATCATTAAGGATGACTAAAGTGCATAAGCCTCATTTTCCATTTTTTTTTCAGATTCTTATCCATGTTAAAAAAAAAGAAAAAGGAAACAAAACTCTCTAAGACCATCGGACAAAATAAAAAAGAAATAAGAGAGGGTTAAGGCTTAGGTAGTGATTGTCATGTTAGAGTAATTAGGATTGAAATTTCATTCAGAATTCCATAAAGGTCCGAACAAGAGTCTACTTAGAAAGAAGAAGAACCGGTTTTAAAGCGGGCTCTTCTTTTCCGGAATGAGAACCGAATTGAACCGGTTCATCCGGCCGTCAGCTCCTCGTTATTGCCCCTGCCTGCCATCTTCATTCAGTCCACGTCCACCCACCGAGCCAACAACCAGTCGCCGCTCTCCTTCATTCACCAATCTCCGCCCGTCGAGTTGCTCAGCGGCTTCCGTAGCATGAGTTCTGTTGGCTCGTCGAGTCCGTTGCCGTTGATCATCCTCCTTCGCATCCCTATTCAGGTAGCTCTCTCTCTCTCTCTCTCTACATTCACACCGTAACCAGCCACAGAGTTTTCTTCTTCGAACTTCACGTTTGCTGCAACAGGCATCCATGGTGGAAGAGGAGTCAGTGGAAGTAGGATTAGAAATATGGAACGAAGGAATAAAGAAAGAGAAGAAGGAGAAGACGAGGAGGAGGCATGGTTGTCGGATTCAGAAATCGCGCGTTGGAATGGTTGGACTTGAAAGACAATGTGGAAGCGGTGGACAGAGCCTTCGCTTCGTCGCAGCGTCCGAATACTCACCTAGGGCAGCACACTCGTGCCCCGTAGTCTACGCTTCAACCACTGTCCAATTCTTTCAAAGCTCTCCAGTCACATCCGCTCTACGCCTTTGGAGGTCCTGAAGTTCTTTTCGCTTGTTGCTTGACTATTCAATGCCTGTATTTAGTTTGTAATTGAGAGACATGCTTGAATCTTATATGTTGCCAAGTCCCTTGGACCAACGTATAGCTTGCCTGAGAAGTGAAATTTGTTGATGTCTCTATAACTGAAGGAAATGGGAAGTTAGGTTAGAACATCACTTTATGCTTGAATAACTTGGGCGTGAAAAATGTGGCAACATCATTACGACAAGATTAAATTTCGAATCATAGGAATTAGCATCCTAAATGAGCTGTGACAGGGATTGAATTTTTATCTTTCTTCTTTCAGAAAACACTGTAAGGACAGCTCAAGGAACTTCTTGTATATAAAAATGAACAAGGAGTTTTCAAAATATACAAGGATTGGTTTCTCTTTTTAGTGACCGTTCTTTTGAACGACTGGAAATTCTTGTGATTTTGTACCAATATAGTGCGACTAGAGCAATATGCTGCTCAGAATGGTTGCGTCCCTAGGTTGCACAGTTTTGATCAATTACCTGAGAAGCTAAGACTTCTTGCTGAGGGTCTTAAAACCTTGCCTTTAGTGCGATGATAGATTTTCTATAGGCTTCACTGACATTTTTATTAAGTAGCTGTATTGAGTGCTGATGCTTATCCAGTGGCAATGCTTGAAACATATACCTTGTCTGCATCAAGTCTACTTGTGGCAAAAGTCAGATAAAAGACACTAGTGAATCTCCTTTCCACTGTCTTCCCAGTTGGGCTGTCTACACTTTTGAGTATCACCAACCTCCATAATTGCGATAGAACTTCATAAGAACTTTCAATTTTCAATTTTCAACTTTTCACTGAAAAAAAGAAAAAGAAAGAAAGATGTTGAGTTCATGCTGTCATCAATTGCGTTGGCACATTAACATAAGCTATTTTACATTTTGATGATATTTTTTTCGGGTCAAGAAATTTTGATACATGATAAGCATGTGTTGATTTATAGTGTACTAGTACTATATCTACCACTTCCTTCTGCATCTGAACATGATTTGGTGGACACTGATATGTTCTCTAGCTTCTTAATGTGTTGCGGAGCGTTTAACAAAGTAATGGATTTTATGGATGAATACTGCAGGAGTGGAAGGGAAGGGTGAATATTCCATGTCTTGCGCAGATGCTTATATGTATGTGCAGGACATTGATCAGAGGACTCAGATGGTTCTCTTCAAGGTGCTCAACCATCAAGTTTGTAATGATACAAAATGGTTGCATGTCCACTGATAAAGATGTATATTCTCATCCCCAGTCAACGGTACTCGCTACTTTCTTTCTTTCTTTTTTTCTACAATTGAGTGTAGGTGGAACTTCTCCACATCATTGTCACTATTTCGCGATATCACTTGTGACGTATACTTTTGCTACTACCAGACTTCGGAGGTGGTATTCAAGCAAGTGCGAGTCACATGTTTTGTAAGTTTAATTTCTCGGATGTGGAGATGACTTTGCACTTTTCACAAGTTGCTCAGTTTTAGCTGAGAATAAAGCGAGAGGGATAAGTTTAGGTTTGTCTTGTATTATGTCAGGGTACTATTATTAGATTATGTTGGTAATTTGGTATATTGTTCCAAAGTAAATCGTATAGTAGCTTCTTCTATTCTGGTTTTTCTTTTCTCCTTCTTTTTGCTAGTTATTGTAAGGAAGGAGGACTTGGTAGGAGTTGGCCACAACCTAATTGAATCCCGGTTCCGAGCCACTATCGCCAGTTATATACCTTCTGTGGTTTTAGTTTGATTTTTTCATGTACTTTTGGAGGTGAGAAAATGAATAGTTTTCATCTGTTGGGTTGAGAATGCTTGGCTGGCTTGGTTTGGAATTGCTATCATAAGATCAAGGGCCTATTTTAGAAAATAAGAGCACTTTGAGTCCTTATTTGAAATTTTCCTCAATACATATGAAGTTAAATGAGTTTCGGGGTTTAAGGAACTTATTAAATCCTATCTGTACCCATTTTTAGTTGAATTAGCTATAATTCATAGGCCTTTTAACTTTTCCTTATTGTATAGGTCCAGCTTGGAACGTCCAAGTCCAACTTCCAGATTATAGGAAGTCGGCCCATTTATTTCCATCATAGCAACCACAGAAATGAAGTGGCCCATGAATTCTTTCCAATTTTAGGGGTGATTTAAGCTGTAAGCAAACTTTGAAAGTGTCCCCTCCATTCTAGATGACCATGTGTTGCCAGAAATTTTCTGTGTGATATTTTCCCATGAATTACTTGAATTTGAGATTTATTCCATCTTTATAAGGGGAAATATGAAGGTTTTATCATTGTCTATATGATCCAGTTAAAAATAATCATTGGCATAGAGAAAAAAATTATTGAAATAGCTCTTTGCCTGGTTTCTAAGATGTTCGTCAAAGGGGGAAAAGAAGAAAAGAAAAGTGTAACAAATAGGATAGAAACATATTTGGCCCTTAATTTAAAAGACAGGTCTAAGTCAAACCCATTTAGATCCTTTTTTTTTTGGTTGAATTTCATTTCTTCGGACTCATTTTAGCATCATGTATGAAATTAGAGTGACATATTTTAAACCCCGCCCAACAAATATAAATCGAAAAATGGGTAATTGATCCAATTTGCCACATCTTAAAAAAAATTGGCAGAAAGAAAAGAATTAGATGAAATCAAAATAACCATGTACGTAACATGGGAATAATGTAAGGTTCACCAAACACAAAGCACATATATGATTACTTTCTCATTTCCCCAAGAAGAAGCATTTAGTAAAGATACAAGTAAAGAAATTCGATACAATTGCAGGAGCTTCACAAATCAAACTCAACTTTTGAAAGTGCCTCATTGTCAAACGGCTGAACAATCTCTAGAAAAAGGTCAAAACCTTGCGCGAGCTGACTAAATGATGCCAAAGCAAACAATAGCAAGCACATATTGATGACTACCCACATGGTCAGAGACAAGCTCGTCCAAAGTAGCATTTCAACTTCAAGAGTCCCGAAAACGATGTACAAGTATTGAAATATTATATTCGAGCTCTTGGGTTTGGTCAGTTTGATTAGTGCTATGAGATAGATGGCTTCGCAAATGATGTACAACTGCATAACCATGTGGCTCAACACCTGAGAATGCTGCGAATTGAAACTCACCATGACAAGCAGCTTGAATGAGGTGAATGCAATATGAAATTTCTTGGTTGAGTCAACACGATCATCTTGTCATTGCTATTGTGGTTGCTCGTCATTCCTATACCAATTAAATTGAAAAAAAAAAAAAAGATCCACAAGGGGAAAAAAAAACTAGCTACTAGATCAGCGCTCTAAGCAAAGTTCTTAAGAGCATATTTACATGAATGAACTTCTTACCTCTCCAGTGTTACTGATCGATCAGCCATGTTCAGGAGGAGGAGGAGTTGGAGCTACAAACTCTGCGATTGTTTTTTAGATGAGGAGGAGAACCTATATATACCCATGTAAGTTTAGGAGGGAGCGGGACTTAACTTTGCAAGATGTTCACTTCATTTTGTATGATTTTAGTTTCCAGAGTCAGACCTTAACCGTTAGATCCCCTCGAGATTTAAATCAAAGGTGAAGAGGGACTCGGTGGCCTTTCGAAATCTTCATTTTACAAAACCATCACTGAAGGGTGATAGGAACCTTCCAGCCCTCGAAACTTTGTCAAGCCTCACCCTTCAATGATGGTTTGTAAAACAAAGCTTTTGAAAGGACACTGAAGACGCGTATGACAACATTTCTATTTCTCTGTTTCTATTCCAAATCTATTCCAGAAATAGGTTTGGAACAGAAACTCGTTTAGCAACGCAAATCTGTTTTTCTATTTCTGAAACAAAAATCTATTTCAGAAATAGATTTTGGCCCAAACCAAAAACAAAAAATTTTTATTTCTAGCAGAAATAGAAAAATCTATTCTGTTCCAGAAATAATTTCTGGAACAAAATGGTTGTCATGCGCGCCCTGAGTCCCTCTTGGGTTTACAAAACCATCACTTTCAAAAGGGTTTTAGGTCACGTTGGCTGATCGCGTCTCATGTCCTCGACTTGATTTTTTATTGGGTTAATACCACGAAAAATACTAAACCGGTACACTTATGAAAAATTTACTCCAAACTATTTTTTTAACTACCAAAAATCTCAAATTTGTGCACTTGTGATAAATTTACCCCAAACTATTTTTTTTTATCATAAAAAATCTTAAACTGATACAACTACGACAAATTACCATAAAATAATTTTTTTACTACAAAAAATTTTAAATTGGTACACATTTGATAAATGTATTCTTTGTTAGTTTTCGTTAAATTGATTTAATACCATGAAAAATCTCAAATTGATATACATGTAACAAACAGAGGATGACGTATACACCCACCAATTACCACGTGTCATCCAACTCAGCAATTTGACAATAAAATTTAACGAAAATTAATGGAGGAAAAATTTATCACAGACGTACTAATTTGAGGTAAATTTATCATAGGTGTGCCAGTTTGAGGGTTTTGGGTGTCAAAAAAATAATTTTAGATAAATTTGTCACATGTATACCCGTTTGAGATTTTTGGTAGTATTAACCCCTTTTTTATTTTATAGAAAATTTAAGACACTCTACTGTGGTATATATTCAAAGAAGCTAAAGTCGTGATGCGTCAAATAAAACACTCAAATGTTAGTGAGAGTTAAAAAAAAAATTGGTGAGTGGTTTTTATGTTTGGAAAGAGTAGAGATTTAAGGAAACCGTGTTTCACAACAATTTTACCTTGTCTGTGGAAAATAGTGTACTTGAAAAAATTAAAAAAAAATTGAACGTGAAAGAAATTAGCAAATAAAAAATTACTAAAAACTAACTTACTAAGTTGTTAGAACACATCTCCTATTATTTCTCCTCGTACTAGGAATTTCATCTATTTTAATAGCTTATGTCATGCCCGAAAAGATATATACATAGTATAAACTTGTACTCTCATAAGCACTAAAAGATGAAAAAAAATATTCGAAGATTTTGAAACATTCAGAGCCATCAAGATTTGTAACATTAAGACGGTGTCCAACAGCATACACTTCGATAAATGAAGGAACATTGAATCAGTTTTGGCTTGGGAGAGCTTATTTAATCCCGCTCAGTGTATGGGACTAATCAAAGGCCTTAATTTTCCTAATTGGGTAGGTCCAACTTGGACCGTCCAAGTCCAGCTCCCAACATACGCGCCAAGGAAACTTAGGCTCCATTTGTTTCATAGAAAATGAGCGATTTGAACAATATTTTTCGAAAAGTAATTGCTTATGTTACTTAAAAAATGAATAAATGGAAGTTTTTTGATAACCTACGAAAATAGCTATGCATAATTGTTATCAATGATGAAAATATTTTTTGTTGATTAATTTTTCTAAACGATATAAGCAATCACTTTTCGAAAATGCTTTCTAAATTATTTATTTTTGTGAAACAAATGGAGCCTTAAGAAAACTATATAGGCCCCTTTGGATCGATTATAATAACCAAAGAAACGAAGTGGCCCATATATACTTTCCGTTTTTTTCTCACTATTTTAACTTTAATAGTTATTAGTTAAAAGCTGGTTTAGGGATGATTAGATCTGCAATTGATCTTAAAAGGTGTCCATTCATGCTAGATGACCATGTGTTGGCAGAAACTTTTTGTGTTCCGCGATCTATTCCATGTTTTTTTTTGGGTAAGGACGATCTATTCCATGTTTATACAGGGAAATATCAAAGTTTCATAATTGTCTACACAACATAAAATGATTGACCCAAAAATGACCATGAATCTATAGAAATAATTATTACAATCAGAACTATCCATTACAAATGACATGCAACAAGATTGATATAAATACAGTATGATTCCAGGAGCTTCAAAAAATCCAAGCGAACTTTGGAAAGCGGCACATTGTCAAGCAGCTGAACAATCTCACAATAACATTCGGAACCTCTTGTGAGCAGACATACCAAAGCAAACACTAGCAAGCACATATTGACGACTAGCCACATCACCATAGACAAGCTTGTCCAAAGAAGCAACTCGAAGCCGAGAGTCCCAAAAACAACGTACAAATATCGATATATCGGGTTTCGGCTCGTGGATCTGGTCACTTTGATTAATGCTACAAGGTAGATGACTTCACAAATAACGTAAAATTCCAAATTCGTCTGGCGTAGCATCTTGGTATGTTGCGAATTAAAACAGCCAATGATGAGCAGCTTGAAAAAAGTGAATATAATATGAAATCTCTTGATTGAGTCGAAACTTTCCTGCTGTTACGGTTACCTATCGTTGCTGTACCGGATCAGGAAGAAATTAATTTCTTTAAAACTTTCAAATGCAAGAAAAAGTTGCTACTTAATCGGCACTCTAAGCAGATTTCTTAAAGCACTTTTGCACGATGAACTATGAGACTGTTTTTTGGGTGAATGAGGTAGGGGAAGAAGCACTTGGTTCAGGCTACATGGAGGTCTTGTTTTCTTTGGCCTGTCTTTCTTTTTACCCTTTAATATTTCTTCTCCGCATCCAATTGACTTTGACTTGACTTTTGCAATATCTTCTTCACTGTCCCACGGGGCACACCGCCAAGTTAGCAATGTCTTGCGAAAAATTGTTCGGAAGATCTATAATTAGAATCTTGTGCAAAGGTTCATGACAAAATTGACAAAATTGAAAATTTTGGAATTGAATTGACATTAGTAACCGAGTTTAGGACTAATTGGACAATTTTCTCTAGAGATTTTTACAATATATAAAATTTTGACTAGTAAATTTATATGTAACTTTCACACACGCATACATGTCTATGTGTGTGTATTTAGTTTGCATTGGTCCATTTTTCTTCTGCGTGAATTATTAGCCGTATAACAGCTAGAGGTGTCAAATAGGTGTTGACACTTGATTTTTGACCAATTTTATTTTCAAAAATTTATAAAAAATCCATAAAAAATGAGAAAATTGCAAAATCAACTTTGGGGACCTTGGCATGGCCTAGAGAACCAATTTTGAGCAAAAAATAATTTTTCATATTTTTAGCATTTTTCGGTATTTTTATTTTCAGAAATTCATAAAAAATCAATAAAAAGTGAGAAAATTGCAAAATCAACTTTGAAGCCTTGCCAAGCCAAAGGGAACCAATTTTGAACAAAAAATAATTTTCCTTATTTTTCGCATTTTTTAATATTCTCAGAAATTAGGAAAATAATAAAAATTAATAAAAAAATAGCATTTGAAGCCAGAAAATTACCAAAAAATAGTCAATATTTTTAGTTTAATTTTCCCTTCATTTTGGATGAATAAATTTCGAAAAATAAGGTCAGAAATCTAGGGTTCCTTTGTTAATTTCATTTTTCAGAATATTTAAATAATTATAGAAATTCCATTTTAGCTCTGTAATTTTCCAAATTTACATTTTTAGAGTCGTGTCATCCTCCTCTACTTTTCAAAATTAAAATTGGGTCCAAAATCCCTCAGAATTGCCCAATTTCGCTGAAAAGGACCAAAATGCAATTTCTGATTTTTCAAATTAGTCCCTAAAATCACTAAAAATGAAATTAAAAATTTTCTAGGGACTGAATTGAAAATAGGGCGACGTCACCCCCTAGATTTTGACCTCCTGAATCCATTGGTGCGTCAATTTTTGCAAAAAAGGCCATTAGGACTTTGGATTTTGCAAATGGGTCCTCGGGTCAAATTTCAAAATTGGGTTTTATGCCAATTCTTAGGAAAATCGGCGTGGAAATTCATTTTTTCTAATATATTTCATGTCGTAGAATTCAATTTGGGGATTTAATTTGAAAAATTTCGAGCCTAGGCAGGGTAATTTGGAGAAAATAGGTATTTCGGGTCAGTCGGGTCGGACAAGATCCGACCCGACCCGACCCAAATGGCCTTCATCTTCCCCGAATGTGGGTTTGCGCAGAGAGCAGGGGAGGTTTTCTGAATCTGCGGGATTCTCGAACAGAATTGGTAAATCCTAACAAGATTAGAGGTTTGGTTGGGGCGAAGATCGTGGAGGAAGTTGAAGGTCTTCTGTTGGCGAGGTTTTTGAAAAATATGGGCCGCCACAGACGCGATAAAAAGCGGAAAAAAAAAGGGGGAGAGGGGACTCTGTTTTTGGAAGGAGGGGAACCCGAAAGCTTGAAGTTGAATCCAAGACGACCCAGGTCCCGTCAAGTTCTGCGGATCGGCCCCAAAGCTTCGTACGACCTTGAGGGATCTTTTGAGCGTCGCGGTGTGCAATTCCGTCGCCAAACCAGGTAGTTACCATGTTCACACCTCAAGCTCAGCTCCCATGGTGATTCCCGGGTTCAATGTCCGTTCTTTGCATTTCTTGGTTAAATTGCACCCATAGTTGTCCCTGAACCTTTTCCTACCTCCCTTTTGCATCGAAAATATATGAAACCACGTGTCCGAGCTGAGGAAGTCGCGACTGCTTTGAGTGTTCTCGAGCTCAAGTCGTGCGCAATCGGGTCTCAGGACGACGCAGGTAAGTTTCTTGAGACCCATGTGACGTTCGCTGATCGAATTTTGCTGCATATTCATGGTGTGTTTGCAAGTTTACGATTCCCCCGGTAATGGTTCTTCGCCGTTCATGATAGGATATGCTCGGTCGGTTTCCCAGACTGGAAACAGTATAAATTTGTTTCGGGGAGGCTGTCGTTTCGGACCAGAGTGAGTCTAGGGAGTTTTTGTGCAGATTTAAGCCCGATTTAGGCACTCCGGCGAGGTTCCGGTTACCCACCGGCGACCGGAGCTCTGCCGGTCGTCTTCCCCGATTAGGGCCATATAGCGGTCTTGATCGAACGCTCGCAAGATAGCCACGTGGCGAAACCTCAGCCGTTCGATTAGGAATAGGTGGAATTTAAGTAAAAATGAAATAAAATAAAATCTGCAAAAAAAAAAATAAAATAAAAGATTGGGTTCCAAAACTACGTCGTTTTGAATAGAGTCTGAAATAATTGGGCCTCGGGTTGGTTTAGCCTAGTGGGCCGGGTCTATTCGGCCCGGTCCGTAAAATAAAAAAAAACAATAATAATAGATAATAGTAATAAATTCAGAAAATCAATAAAAAAATTAATTAAAATAGAAAATCAATAAAACACCAAAACTGCGTCGTTTTCGTCTTAGGGTTTCCGAATAGGGCCCGGGTCGATCGGGCCGGGTTGAACCGACCCGGCCCGGAGGATTAAATTAAAATTTAAAATAAATAAAATGATAGAAAATTCAAGAAAAATCTTTAAAAAAATTAGGAAATTCCGAAAATAAAAAATAAAAGAAAATCAACAAAAAGGGTGCGACGTCGTTTTACTCTAGGGTTTTGAATAAGACTCGGGTCGGTCGGGCCGGGTCGACCCGACCCGGTCCGAAAAATTAGAAAATAATTAAAAATAAACAAAAATGAAAAAATAATAAAAACAAATAAATAATAAAAAGAAAAGAAATAATAAAAATGTAAGAATAAAAAAATAAAAATAAAAATTCTGAGAATCTGGTAAAAATTTAGAAAAATTCGGGAATTATAGGAAAATAAATAAAAAATATATATAAAGAGGATAAATGGATATAAATCGATAGAAAAATTGTAAAAATTTGTAGAAACCTAAAAAAATTTTAAAAATTGTTAGAACATGTTTAGAAAATTAGGAAGAATATTAGAAATTAAAAATTCCAGAAAATATAGAAAATATTCTAAAAATAGGAAGACCCCCAGAAAGTCTTAGAAAATCCCTAAAAAATAGGAAAAATATTAGAAATTAAAATAAAATTCCAGAAAATATAGAAAATACCCTAAAAAATAATAATAATAATAAAAAAACCAAAAATCATAGGAAAATCCTCAAAAAAAATTTCGAAAAATGTCCAAAAAATAGGAAAATTCTTAGAAACTCTTAGAAAAGTCTAGAAAAATTCTAAAAAAATCCTAGAAAATCCAGAAAAATTTCCAAAAATTGTCAAAATTAGGAAAAACCACATTCAACTGGTTTGACCTAATCTCACATTTTTGGCTTCCCGAACCTTCTAAAATGACCATTCTGCCCCTCTGGTCAATCTGACCCGAACCATTCCAAATCACCCCGAACCAACCTGGAACTAAATTGACGCGCTTTCCTAGACGTCTAGAACTCCCCTTTGTTTTGTATTTGACTTGACGTGATATGTTTGCTTTCTGATTTGACTTTCTTGATTGCGCATTTATTTTTTCTGATTGTGATTGATAGGATAGATAATCTCACCTGCATGAACTCCTTAGATTTTTAAAGCCTACCTTACCCAATCTCGCCTGCATGAATTCCTTAGATTAGGAAAATCACTCAACATAGGTGCCGAAAGGGCGTCGATAGCAATATTGACGTAACCAAGTCCCCGAACCAAAATCTCTGGTTTTCGTAGAATCGAATGATCCCTCCCAATCATTCGATAGGGTTCCCAGTCATACCCTCCAATAAATGACTGGTGGCGACTCCGATGGCATGCACACTATTCACACGCCACCCGACCACACTAAGGTCGACATCGATTTAAATCTTTCCTGACGCGATTTGGTATGGGCCTGGGAGGGCCCGAGCCAAGCCCAGATACACAATGGGCCTGGCAATCCATTAGCTCCCTCGGGACTCGGAAATCTCGGGAGGGTCGCGACAGACTGGCGACTCCACTGGGGAAAAATTTAACCCATTAGAGGACTTGAGCCGATTAAAAAGTTGGGTGTTTCCTAACACATTTTTCTGCAGGCGCTCTTGAAGGTGAGGTAAGTCCACTAACCTAATGTGTTAAATGTTCTTGCAGGTGGGAGTTATAAGGGGAGGAGTGATTGCTAACATGTTTTATGCAGGATCGGAGTTTGGGATTGTTTGTTTATTTTCTGCAAATTAGAAGCGCTGTTTGATATCAACTGCTGTGCATGCCTTACATACTTTGAGGATCACGACACCTGCACACACAAGCGCCTAAACCCAAGCCGCGAAACACTCTTTTTAGGTCACCATAGATAGGGATCGGTATGCAAAGCCTTAGCGTTCGATTGCGCCTGGGTTGACCATATCCGATCCCGCTTGCTACCTGAATTGATGATTCTTCCCACTTGACGTTCGATTGCGCTTATGGGTAAAGTCGTCGGATCAGATAGTGGGAACCTTTTTAGGTCCATACCCTGTCCCTCCTTTTATTTTCTAGAGTCAATTCCTCACTTGTCTCATGCGCATGTGAATTGGTCGGTTGGTATACCTAAAACCAAAATAAAAGGGTCTGGTTGGTAAGGCTTTCTTACTCTTAGCTTGTAATTCATTCCCATGCACTTTAAATTCTGTATACCATGCATCCCATACACTCATGAGTGAGTCGTCATCTCGATGATTGGTTTGAAAGCCATTTTAGGATAGGAAGACAATTTTCCACACACTTTAAATTTTCGGATGTTGTATTTCTGCATCCTCCTCGTTCCCTTTAGACTTTGTATTAGGGATCTTTTGGAATGTATTTGCATATTTCTCAATGGCAATGGCTTTCACTCCAATCATTGAAAGATGCTAGCCAATTGCATAATTTCTTTGGGAGAAATCTGGGTTAAAGCCCTCCGACTGACTTCTTTTGGTCAAATGAGGACACTTTAACCCTTATTTCACCAAAAGAAAATATGGAGTTGGGCTAGTGTATTTATATTGCATTTCCATTCATTTTGCATTATAACCCGTGGTAATTAATTTTAGCACATTCCTGCATATTCAGAACAGATGGGGAAATCAGATATTAAGGTCATCCCAGTCCCACGTAAGGAGCTCGTAGCATGGTGGAGCCACTTCAGCCCAGACAACCAGGCCTACATCGAAGAACACTTGGGGCGCTTGGTGGATCTCATCAAGGTAGACTACCAACCCGTTCCCGTCCAAGCCTTGGCAAGGAGTAGATTGAGTTGTTCAAGGAGTATCGACACCCCCTGGTGGAACCACACGCACCAGAACATATGGGACCGCCACCAGCAGAGGAAGATGAAGACCCGCAAGAATGGGACTTGGATGAATTGGAAGTCGGCAAGGATGTCTTAGCCTCCAAACGCCGTCGGACAGAATAGTCGATTTCCCCATTTGATTTTGATTTCAATTGTAATGAATTCATGACATTCTCATTCATCATGGTTTTCTCAAAGTAAATAATTACCACGGGTTATTCACCTTCTCGATAGTGTGTTCATTCACGCTTAATGAGTAGAAAGACCGTTTACAAGAGGCTAAGGCTCATGATCGGGTCTTTCCTCTCGTTAACCACGTATGAACATAATATCGAGAAGGTTTTAGATTTCTGTACTTCCACTTTCCTCGCGAGTTCCTAACTTCACTATTCATAAACCAGGTGAAATTCTGTAGTCACGAAGACCCGCAGCAAGACACGAAAAATGGCGGAAGAGCTGACTACCAGAGTGGCCGGCCTCGAAGACCAGATCAACATGATGGCCGCCATGGTGGCGGAAATGAAATCAATGATGACGACCGCGCAAGGGAAGGCCCCCGAAGCTAATCCCACCACGTCAACTGACTCCGACACCAACCAGACCACTAGTACCGAGTCTGAGAAGGAGGCACCCTACAAGGCCCCTCCACCTGTGATTGACCTGGAGAGCGAGAAAAGAGAGAAACCCCCGGTTAAGACTGAAGAAGGCGCGAGGAGGCTCGCAAAAATCGAGGAGTGCTTGAACAGCCAGGGTTACGAACTGGCCAGGTTCGACAAGATCTCTCCATTCACCAAGATCGAAGTCCCGGCTGGGTACGAGGAACCAGAGTTTGTGAGGAAGTATGATGGGACAGGCTGTCCCCGAGCTCACCTGAAATACTACCTGTACAAGATGGCGCATTACTCAGATTACATTCCATTGCTCATGAATACCTTCCAGGAGAGTTTGGCAGGCGCCGCTCTGTCCTGGTTTATCGAGTTGGATCTTGAGAATTATGATGGATGGGAGGATCTAGCTGGAGATTTTCTACGTCAGTATAAATTCAATATTGCAACAGCTCCTACTAGAGAGGATCTTCTTAGAGAGAGCAAGAGGGAAGACGAAAGTATTCGAGTCTATGCGCAGCGTTGGAGAGCTGTAGCAATGCAAGTTAAACCCTCCATCCCAGAAGATGAACTTATAGAGCTATTTCTAAGAGCGCTTCCATTTGAACTATTTGACAAGCTGAATACTTCCGGGTGTCTGACCTTTACCCACCTTGTGAAAGTGGGAGAACGCGCAGAATGGGCCATGAAGAAGAAAAAAAGCACCTGAAGTACCATCAAGGCAACGATATCCTAAAAATGAGGATAATGAACCCTCAATGGATGTGGCGTTTGTGCCAGATCCTCTTAAGCAGAATAATCTGTCGGAATCAACTCTCACTCAGGGAAGCACCTCTTGGGAAACACCGAGAGTTTTCAAGTCCAAGAAAAAATCACCAATGCATTTCACACCACTTCCCATGCCGCTCTCAAAGTTACTCCCAATACTCTTGGAAAGGGGAATGGTAACTAAGGAAGTATCGAGATATAATCCTCCCAAGTTCAAGGGTTACGATGAGACCAAATCATGC
Organism: Psidium friedrichsthalianum; assembly: GCA_019149425.1. NCBI lineage: Eukaryota > Viridiplantae > Streptophyta > Magnoliopsida > Myrtales > Myrtaceae > Psidium > Psidium friedrichsthalianum. The sequence continues at coordinate 515 of JAGVVM010001113.1, read as the reverse complement.
GCTTACCATATAGGAGAAAGGGGGCACGATACAGACAATTGTATCCGGCTCAAGATTAAGGTTCAGAAACTTATCGACGACGGTGTACTGGATTTCAAGGAGGAAGAGCCTAACGTTCACCAATATCCCTAGCTCACTATCAAGGGATCAACGTGATATTAGGAAATGGCGAAGAGGATAAGATCTTTCTTTCTCCCTCCTTGTTACATTTAGATCGTTGCATTTCATTTCATCGCAACTTCGATTCATTTGTTGCATTTCCAATTCGTTTGGTTGTGTCTCACTTTGTAGAAGGAAAGCATCTTTGGATCTCGGGCCATCGGTCCAAGTGGTATACCTTGTAATGCGGCCTCATCATTTGAATTTCAATAAGATGCATATGCATGCTCTATTGAGGACGTGCGGGAATATTTCAAACCAGCCCAATGATGACACTTATCTTCGATTTTCGAAGCTTGAGGCCTGGATTCCCGCATGTTTCCTAATTTTGAAATGAAATTTAAAGGAACAAGGAA